>CAUYRT010021981.1:0-76459 GCA_963574885.1 Lepilemur ruficaudatus
CTGGAACAAGAAGCAATATAACAAAATAAAAACAGATTTCCCCTTTGTTACCAAAAGAATTCTTCCACTTTTATGTTACACATAGGCACGTAAAATGATGGACAGTCAGAAATAAAATATTTAGGCTCAGTGTTCCATCAGCCACCACAAGGCATTTATTGTGCACTTCCTATGTACAAGGAACTGTAAGGACTACAAATAAGTGTCACAAACAGCAGAAAGCTCCCAGGAAAGTCCTGAGACAGAGGACACACACACAGGAAAGAAAAATATCCAGGAATGCAGAGGAAGGTCATCAATAGAATGGACTCGTGGACGGAGGTGGGCGGAGGAAGCTACACGAAGGTGGGATGGCTGAAGTCGGGCATTGAGGAACTCAGAGAATCCTAACATATGAGGAAAAGACACAAGAGAAAAGACAAAGAAAACTTAGGGCACAGGGAAGGAGAGAATGCCAGTCGCAAGAGAAGCGTAATGTGGGGGGCTTGGACTTGATCACAGGCAGCACCCAGAGCACATGCCGAGCACATACCCTGGGCCCAGCCCCAGGATTTCTGACTGAGCACTTGTGAGGTGGGGCCCGAGAAGCTGAATTCCTAATGAGTTCCCCGATGATTCTGTGGCTGCTGATTAGCTCTGAAAAGCACTGATCTGAGCAGAGTTCTCCATGCAGCATTTCAGACAGGAGTGGCCCCTCCACCCAGCTGAGAAAGAGGCTCCCCCTGCAAGGCAGAAGAGGGGTGCAGGGCAGGCCTGCTGAGTCCGCCGTGTCAGATGCCTCCCTCTGCACTGAGCACTGCCCACACGTGTCCCTGTTTCTTCCTTCCAGCTGCTCAGAGCCTCCCTGCCCATGCATGTCTCTCTGTCCTTACCTAAATTGTTCAGTTTGCAGGGATGTGAATGAGCAAAGTATGTTGGCCTTTTCTTTCTTGGACTTTGCTCCTTGGGAGAAAACTCACCCTCACCCCAACCCTAACCTGACCATTCCCTTAGAGGTTTTCTTCAGCCCTGCCCAGTCTGCTCTCTGCACGAGCAAGCTGTCACCTCCAGAAAAGCTACATCCAATTCGCACAGCCAGTTACTGCCTCCCCTGACTACGGCCGCCCCTCCACCTCTGGCCCGCGGCAGTCAGGCATCACGAACACAGTATTTCCAGGCAATGGTGGGATTGAGGTGGGGCTTCCTGAGTCCCCCGAGAACTTTGTCTCCACTTGGACTGAGGGGCAGGTAACAGACTTGGAGTCATACAGACCTGGTCTTAAATCCACCCAGTCTATCACATTTGCTACCTGAGTGATCTAGAAAACCCTTGGTAGCTCAGCCTCAGTTCCCCCATCTTGTAAAGAACATAAAACAACATTGTCCTTCTTGTGGGAATTTGAGATAAACAATGGGGCCTGATAAAACACATGCCCAATAAATGGAAGCGATTTTTGTGATCCTTCTATTGCTCAAGGCCATGTCTTCATTATTTAGCAAGTATCTATTAACTGCTCTTTCTACGCAGGTGCTCAATACCTATTTCAGTCGGTGAGGAGATATATGCAAATGAATATGACACAAGACATCATAAAACGGGCACCATACAATGGTCGGACAATCATTACAAAGCTCAAAGGACATTTCAACTGAAGTTCTCATGGAAAATTTCTGGAAGGACACATGAACTTGAAATATGTGTAAAAAGAATTTCAATAGCCAGCAACTGGGCACGGCATTCCCATTGGATGGAACAACAAGAGCCTGAGCAAGAACCGTGAAATGTTTGTTCTCTGGCAGATGTGAGTGTCTGGAGGAACTTCATGGGTCTGATCCAAGAGGGTTCCAGAAGTGGAAGTTTAGCATTCTCCAATGTACACACACCCCTGCACACACACTCTTATTGCTTAAAGAATTGGGGCCTAAGAAATGCCAGCTGATGAATAGCAAGAAATGGTTTGAAATGTCTTGGGTGAGAGTCTTGGAGATAAGAATCCAGGGTCAACATTACAAATTAATTGATCAGGGCATATTACACGGAGCTGTGCACAGCTCAGGTGCCATACGTGGTACAGTTGGACAGGCCTCTAAATTCCCGAGGAAAAATTGTCTCTCCAACCCTGGAGCAAAAATTAAAATCCTATCTGTTGGTTTAGACGTTAAAGGTCCTGATTAAACTGCAAGACTTGTCACACTTGGGTTGCCTGGGACACAGACACTAAGATGGAGATGTGCAGGCAGGAAGTTGATCAGGTGGTGCTCTTGGGCTCCACCCCTGTGGGAGGGAGCAGAGAAGTCGGATGGGGCAGAGGGAGGAGTCAGGCTGCAATGCAGGTGCAAAAAGGCCTCAGCTGATTGCAGGGGAGCTCTGAAGTTGGAAGGGCTCTTCAGAGTTGTCCAGCACTGACACACGGGGGTCAAGCCTTTATCTATCCCTATTGACCATTCAATGGATGCCCAGGAAATGGGGCATGTCCCACGGCCAGGTGGCTCCCTTTAGCCAAGGCATTTCCCAAAGGTGGTTGAGGGCTGCCTGACAGCAGTCATCCCAGCAGTTTGGGCAACAAATCCCAGCAGTTTGGGCAACAAATACATACAACTATACTGTGTCTTAAATTATGGAATGTGCTTAGCAAGGGCAGGGCCACGCAATGAAAAGATACTGGCTGGGAGAGCAAAAAAGACAAGATTAGTAGCAGGGACCCCCATCCAGGCAGAGCCCACCTGGTTCAGGTAAAATAAGGGACCCTGGACCACCGGGGGAGAAACTGGGTCCTAGCAGAGGAGCAGGCACAAAGCAAAAGGAAAAGAAGACAATTTTTAATAACTTTCACCAATACTGACAGCTTAGTCAAGGATTGTTAGGATACGTAATAACCTATCTAAGATGGCTTGCGTACCTACTGTGCACCAAATGCTGTGCTTTCCATAAACACCCAACCTCACAACAAACTCAGCAAGGTCAGTATTATGAAGCCCACTTTGTGGCAAAGGAAACTGAGATTGAGAAGGACGTTCCTGCCAAGGTCAGAGAGCCTGAGGGTGGCAGGCCGTGAGGAGGTCTGCCAGGCTCCAAATCCATGCTGCTTCCACCTCACAGCACTGGGACCTTCCAGAGTCCTAGCCTTCCAGAGAGATGTGTCAGGGCTCCCCATGGGGTTCAAAGGGAAGGCCGGGCTCCCATCCCTGGTTCAGCCAAAATGGCCCTGCTTGTCTCTGCTCCATAAAAAGGGATCCAGCCAAGATTCCATCGTGATGAGAAAGACAGGTTTGAAGCCACCAGTCTGCTTCTCCAGTCAGTGCTGCCAGAATCTGTGAAGGCTCTTCCTGTGCGGACTGCTTTCTTTAAGTCCAAGAATACGACATGGCACAGGGTTTAGATCATGGCCTCTGAAGTCAGACCACGTGGGTTCCAATCCCTACCCAAGGATCTGTGCGACCTTGAGCAATTACCTGATCTCCCTGTGCCTCAGTTTCCTCATCTATAAAATGGAGGTTATAACAGAACTATCTGCATAAGTTTGTTGTGCAAACTAATTAATACGTGTGAAATGCTTAGAATATGTGGCAAATAATAAACACTATATGACTGTTAGTTATCATAATCATTATCTGCAAATTTGTGCTAATCTGAAAGGCTGCCTCTGAGTTGCCTTATATTCACTTATCCCGTCCCAGAAATTATGATCCAAAAGGATTAAGAAAAATGTGCTCATTCTCTACCAGCTGAGTCTGTTGAAGTCAGACACTCATTAGTTCTCTCATTCATTAATTCTATCATTCATTCTTTCATCCAGGATTTGTTGAACATCTCCAAGTGTTGGGGGTACAGGAATGAATGGGAGAGACAAAGTTCCTGATCTCATGGGGCTTATTTATACTTTACTGGAGAAGATAGACAATAAACAAATAACTATGGGGTGTGTAGATGATTAGCATGAGAAGAAAAATAAAGCAGGACAAGCCAACAGAGACGAATGGGGGTTGGTAGCACACAGGGACCACAGAAGGCCTTTCTGACTAGCGGCCCCTGGAACAGAGACCTGGATGGAGACAGAGAGCGGCATCCTGCGCACGGGGGATGAGTGCTCCAGAACAAACAAACAGCAGGGCCAGATCCTGCAGGTTCTTGGAGCCTTGGCAGGTTCAAGAAACACAGGAGACAAAATCAGGGATGCAGCCAGAGGACAGGTAACATAGCCTTGCAGAACACAGTAACGCACTGGATTTGTTTTTAATGTGTGAAGGGAAGTTGCTGAGGATTCTAGACAGAGAAGAACATGATCAGGTTTACTTTTTGACAGGTCATCTGGGCAACCATGAGAAGAACAGAACACAGGGGCCTGAAGAGTAGAAATAGGGAGAGCAGTTAGGAGGTCTCTGCTGCAGACCAGGTGAAGGATGAAGTGAAAGTGAGCCGTCTGGGGAAGGTAATAGGAAAGAGAAGTGGTTCTAAACGTATGTCAGAGAGTAGGCACCAGCAGGATGTGCTGATGGATTTGGGTGCAGATATAAATGAGAATAGGATGTAAGTAATGATTCCAGTTGTACAGATGGTCTTTAATACACAGGATGGGATGTGTTCAGCTAGGGAGTGAGAAAAGACAGAGAAGATGGTAAACTGAGCCATAAGACCTTCTCACCTTTAAAGGTCAAGAAGAGGACAGGGGTCCGGTGCAGGGGAGTGGGGAGAGGGAGCCAACGGACTAGGCAGGGATCCAGGGAAAGGGGTGTCCTGGGAGCCATGAGAAGAAAATGCTTCAAGAAGAAAGTTGTGAATGACTCTTTCAAATGCTGCTACAAAACCAACTAGATAAGATGAAGAGAGAAAATTGACCACTGGATTTGGAAATGTGTGAGCATTGGTGACCTTGATGAGAACACTTTAGTGGAGCATCGGGGACAAGTCTGCTGTGAGTTATTTCATGAAAAAGGAGGAGCTGAGCAAGTGGTCACTGCACTTTGAGAAGCTTTGCCGTGAAGCAAAATAGGGTGGAAACAGGAAGAGATTGGCGATAATAGAGAATGCTGTTGAAGATGAATGATACTAAAGCACGCTGAGGGCTCAGGGGAATGATCCAGGAGAAAAAATAATAATTAAGTGGGGGCGGGGATGGGGGCTGCACTGATGCCCTTGAGTGGGAGAGAATGGGTGGGGTCTGGGTGCGAGGGGAGCGGCCAGCTTCATCTGCACCCGAGGGAGGCCGAGGGCAGGAGCACAGGTACACTGGGCAGCAAGCATGGAGGTGGGGGCCTGTCCTAGCAGAAGATTCTCTTCTAATAAGAAAACTAGCGGCCCTAGACATTAAGGGAGTTCCTAAATCACACAGCTAGTTAAAGGCAAAATCACTCTCAATTCCCCATGGAATTACACTACCACGCCTCAGCCCCCTAGAAAATATCTGCTGCTCTTCCTGTACCCCATTGGATTGTCTCTTACAGACCCATTATTGTCGTTGTTTTGTTAGTTTTTTAATTTAATGACCCTGAGTTTCTCTTGAACTCTTTGGTCATCTGCCAGGCACTATGTACTGAGAAGTTTGGAACTTTGCCCTGAATTTCCGCTTACAGAGATTTTAAAATCCCCCACTGACCATTTGAGAGGAAGAAGTATGTAAATTTAAGAACAGAATCTATTGGGTCCACCTGACATTTCTTCACAATAGGGCCAAGTAACCCCCGACTTCTGACTTCAGCCTGCCTTGCCCAGCACAGTGTGCCGCCCACAACAGAAGTGTGGGGGGATCTGTGAATAAATCAGTGAGTCATTTGTGTTACAAGTTGTTGGAACTTCTGTAACTGAGCCAATTCTCTCCCAGACCTAATATTCATTCCAGTGTCTCTACTGTGAAATCAGCACACCTAAGGGCTGATTCTTTTCAGATTTGTTTGTAGGCTGACAATTGAACAATAGTTCACAGTCATCCACAAATGCACAGTAATTTCAAATTACTCAAGCCCAGTTATTGGTGCCCAGCCCTAAGAACAGGTTAACATTGCCACGAGAAAACAACCAATTTCACCATAGGATGGTTGAACAAAATGTCATAAAGACCAGGGCTCAGAAGTCTACGATGTGCAAACTCCACATGGCACCTGAGGAGACTTCTGCTCGACATGAAGGAGACCACCTAGCTGGGGCAATCTCCAGTGCTTTCTAGTCTCTGCTCTGCCCACAGGTTCCTGAGCCACTCTTGACTCAGAAGGCTGCCCACTGACCCCTGCTATTATATTAATTGATTATCAAGCCAGGAATTCTCTGCCAGCCTCTCCCCAATTGAGGCAGTCCTTTGTTCCTCAGTGGTCTAGGGAACATGTCACCTTCTACTCGCACGCAGCAATGTGGCAATGCCCAGGGAAAGGGAGAGGCTCACACCTGCTGCTGAAAGAGGATATAAATGAAGACCTAAGTCACAATATTGGATTTAAACGTTAACCCCCAATGAAAGCAATGCAGTTGTCATGTGTTTAACAAAGCTTTGTAGTTTTCCCCCAATTAAAAAAAAAATTCAAAAAAAAATTGAGTTTAGAAACTAGATGATGATAAAATTTGATATTTATTATATTTTGAAATAAATATTTGTCATGAGGCTGATATACCTTTAGTCAGCAGAATTAAAAAAAAAAAAAAAGCTACTAGGGGAACGCTAGAAGAGTAACCTTGAGCTCTTGCTTCTAAAAAAGAAGATAGTATAATGGCATAGCCAGGGAGGGTAACCAATGGGAAGTTGTCCGGGCGCTGCAATATTAGACTCTGAATGGCATATGTCATCTGCTATTGACAGTGCTCAGTTTTGAGAGCCACAGATTTCCTTGCTGTGTGAGCTTGAGCCAGTCATGTAACCTTTCTGAGCCTCAGATTCCTTGTCTGTAAAATAGTACCTACCATCCAGAGTAGCTGGGAAGATTAAATGAGATAAAATATGCAAAGGGATGAGCCTGGTGTCCACCCGCTCCTGGGAGCTCACTAATCGTGAGCCCTTTACTCCACACCAAAACAGGTGACGAACAACGTCTGCCTGTCCTTAACAGCCATGCAGGGAATGTCAGGAACTTTCAAATCACCTACTATGCCCACATGCGTAGCCATCACTTCAAGTGGTAAATTTACAAGTAAATGGATTTTCCTGGCATTTCTGTTTCACCCATTCAATTCTTGAGCTGACATTTCAGTTTAACAGGGAAAGCTAATGGAACTAGCTGATTGCTACATACACAAAATTGGTGAATATCATTTCTGATGTATAAATGCTGGAGGGGAAAAATACTTTAGGCACATTCTATATTCCTCTTGACTAAAGCATTGAGTAAAATCAGAGAGGCTGACGTTAGGGTATCCATCACCCTGGGAATATGTGCTAACTGGAAATGGAGAGAGGCAGAAAGGGATGAGTGATGTGCCGCACTCAGACGTCTGGATCCAGTTAGAAATTTCAAATCTGGCTGCACTGTAAACCCTTAGGGCAGGAATGGTGTCATTTTTAATATGTGCAGCTCCAAGGATAGCATTGTTGCTCCATAAACATGAAATAAAATAATAATATTTATAGTTGGCTATGTGTTATACATTTTGTCAAACCTCTTAAGTCTCATGCATCCAGTTGGGATTACTTCTAGCAGCTACTTAGAAACTTAATTTCTAAGAAGAAGACAGAGTTTGCTTCTTTCTCTCTTTCCAGAGCTCATTGCTGTTGCCATCCTCCTAGAATAAAGAAATCACTCACCATCCAGAGAGACTGCCTCAGTTGATCACAGGAGCTGTCAGTACTCCCAGCCCCACTTTCTCCAGCCATGAAGCTCCTTTGGGTGCTCTTCCAGATATCCATCCAAAAAATATTAACACTTGTCCCTCCTAACCATAAAATAAAAATTCTTTCAGTAAATTATCATTCAGCACAAACTTATAAGCAATATCAAACTATTAGATAATATGTATCCTCAACCACACTACCAGGGTTCAGATTCCAGCTCTGTGGCTTATTAGCTGTATGACCTTGAGCAAATCTTCTCATCCTCCATGCCTTATTTCTTTATGGATAAAATTAGGGTTACATCATTACCTACTTGACAGGGTGGATATAAAGAGCAAATGTGTTAATATACATATATGTGTGTGTGTGTGTGTACATATTTAGAACAGTGCCTGGTACATGGTAAGGAATATAGAAGTATTGGCTATTTTTGTGTAAGCCACAAGAGGCAGCTAATGTTCAGTGCAAGGCAAAACACCTTCTGTTACAAATAATACCTATTTGTAACAGAAATAGTTAGTTAACCACATCAGTCACCGAAAAGCCAGCCACACAATCCTTCCAGTTCACCTCCTCATCTGCCAAGAACAACAAGTCGTTGAAACAACCACTGTCTAACACAAATCTGATGACAGTTGTCAATGCTAACATAGAAACTGTCCGTTCAGTACCTGCCTTGCTTTGTTCTGAAGCAGTTGAACAGGAACAGCTAAGTTTATTAAGAAAAAGAAAAGTGAAAGTGCATCTGTGGTATTAACCTCTAAGGTCCTTTCCTTTGGATGAAACACAGTGAGGAGCCCACAGCATTTCACAGAAGGAGCATCACAGGACCACTGCCTCCCCCCGCCCAGCCGCCCTGCACTTCTGCCAGACGTAACCCCTCCCTGTCCCTGTCCCCAAACATGCCTGGTGTGCTGTGCCGCTCATGAGGGGTGCTTCATCTGCTCACTCTCTCCACCCCCTTGTCCTCGCCATAAAATCTATTCAGTTTGACTCGACACACTTCTCCCTGAAACGCCTGCTGATTCCCAGGCAGACCTGGTAGCTCTCCTCTTCTTACTCCACACGAACTCAGCCCTGAACTCTTTCTCACAGTCCGCTCATTGGTCCCTCACTGGTGCTGCACACCAAGGCTCTTGAAGGCAAGGATCGTCCCTGATGTTTCCTTATATCCCTAACTTCCAGAGAAATGAAATATACGTAAGGGAAGAGTAATGACTGCTTCATAATTTAATCACTTCAAATATTGGTGGGGGCAGCTCTTTAAAAAAAAAGGAAATTAGAAGCATGCTTATATGCATAAAACATAGATTACCCCTTAACAATTTCTCTTTAGCCCAGCCAAGAGATTGTCTCAAATTTTCAAATCACTTTATAAACAAAATAAAACAAAAGAGATAAGAGAAAAACTCTTACAAAGTCAGAGTCTTAGAATCCTTATATGTTGAGATTTATCTGGTTCTAAGTTAGGAGCCTCTGTCAGTAAAACAGGACTATCACTTAGACACTGGTTTGGTTCCTTCATTAACGCCCTGGGAACTCGCCGTCTGGAAGTGAATTCCACACACAGAAGGCGTCCAGAGATCAGAGGCTCTAGCTGGTGCAAGTTGGCACTGGGAGGAGGAAGAAAGGAAGATGAAAACACTGATTTCTCTAAACTACTCACCTAGGAATGTTGAGGCAAAATTTAATGAGTAAGTCCTATATGTTATTGCACTCTGTACCTGCATGTCACCCTCCTTGTCCAAGGTGATTTCTTTGCCCCAAAATAATAGAACATTCGATACTAGTTACTTTATTTGTGCCAGATAATTGGATTCAAGTACTACACTCAGAAAAGTACTATAAAGTACTATATCAGAAAAAACATATGTTGCTAGAGTTAACCAAAAGCACTATATAAAATTCATCCCAGCAGCCCTTTCTCAGACTCAAACCTGAGTAATCTTCATTTCCATAGTGCGTCTCAACAGTGACACCTACAGGTACATTGAGAAATGTGTTTGTCATCTTAACGGTAGAGAAGTTAGACTACATTATTTTTTAATTCCAAAGCAAGTACTCCTATTATACTTTCATTATTTGAACCATTTATTTATCATTTATGTGCCCTTATTTAATCTTTTTTCCCTGAAATTGAAGTTTAAAGCATCCCAGAAAGTCAAAGACACATGATGCATTTACATTTGGGTCAAACTCATTTTCATACATAAAACAAATAGCAGAAAACTAATCACTGTCCATTTTAACACAGGAAGAATGGAATATCTGACTAAAGTTAATCTGTCTTAAGATAAACACAGCAAAGAAAATTGAGGATGAAAAAACAAATTAATCGATCTAGTGACAACTGTGAGGTGCTGTGCAAAAGAAGACACCTGACACACACCCTCTTCAAAGTCAAAATCTTCAGTCAGGATAAAGCAGTGTGAAGAGGGCAATCTCCACAGCTTGTCGCATGTCACTCCAACTATAAAGACCTAGTCGATTGAATTACAACATAGAAAATTGATTAATTTTGTATTAGCCCTCTCCTCACCTGCTCCAAAAACCAAATCTGGGAATCCTAAGTTCTCTGAATAAATCTGATTACATTTATTCTTCCTGGTCAGAGCCCCTTAGCAACTTAGAGTGGATGACACTCTCTTCCCACATCCCACCCTATCCCATAGACAGACAGAAAGAAATCAGTTCTGCACATAAAGTGTCTACACGACAGCAAGACTAGTTGAAAGTGGAAAGTTTCAACTGCGGTTTCAGTTAAATAATACAAAGCCATAGTTTTCAACTATTTTCTCCTAAACTGATTGACATAAACTTGTGTTTTTAAAAAGAAACACCAAAATCTTCACTGAAAGGGATCAAAATCAAAGATAAAAACTACCAATAATAAGTGCTACCATCAGCAAGTGCTACCAACAAGCGAAAAGAAATAAAGAAGAATTCATTTTCTAGGACTAAGCAGCTAAGTTTGTGCATGAGCTTGCAGAAGCATTAAAGTCTACAAATGCTGGAATAAATACACTGAAAACTAATTAACGTAGTTTCTGGCAAGCAAAGAAACATTGACAATAACAACAATATCATGGAGATGGGGAGAAAAAAATTAGCTAGAAATCTGAAGATAAGTTCTTGTCTATTTTTGCTTGTGGCTAGATGGCCTTGGAAAAGATGAAAGTCTTTGCATAAACCTCTAAATTTTTATTCCCTTACCTTTAAAAAGAAGTTCACAGTAACTCCATTTAACTCTTTGGGGATCAGCAGCCTTTTGAAGTCATCACCGTCAAGACCATCACCATCATCATCATCACCATCATCATCATTTTCATCATCATCACCACCAACCACCACCACTAGAGAAATCATGGTGTGAGTCTATTTCCACAATTTCATTATTTGTTAGTTAATTGAACATGAATGTCAAAGATTTAAGGCCTAATTTCAACTTCAAAATATTGCCTAGGAAAAATTAACAGTACTAAACATTTACGGGGACTTAAGCTAAAATTCAAACAAGAATAGACACACTGTATTATCCAGTTGTTCTCTGTACCAGATTTGTATAAGTAATATTTATTTATCTTTTCTTCTAATTGACCAAATTAAACATATTCATGTGTAAAAAATTTGAAAACTTTTGAAAAATGTAAAGAAGAAAATGTATTCCCACCCCAACTGATAATACCATTACCCTGAAAAAAAGAGCTGTTAGCAAGTTGATGTCATTACTAATAGGTTTCATTTTATTGTTGTGATGTTTGGAGAGAGGAGGTTATAAGAATTATAGATATTTTTAAACAGCTACTTTTTGGTTAACCAGTTCTATTGTTATTTTACTTTATATTTCATTAAACTATGCTCTTAAAGCTACAGAAAATAACTGGCCTGAAGTGTTTAAATAAAACCTTTAACAACACAAATCATATTCATTTCAAAATAAAAAGAGGTAAAGAGGCAAAAGATTGCAAGTGACTGAATCTGATTCCATTTTTCAACTTAGTAATATAAAAACAAGCTACCTGCTATTAATAAATATAAGCACACTGAGAATTTATTCTTTCAAATTATAACTCCCAATGCAAGTGAGAGATGTGTTCCCATAAGTCAAGGCTCCATAAGTGTTGTTCCCACGAAGGCACTCAAAGGTCATCAAGGACATCACATGAACGTTGTCCCTTTTTACTTTTATTTTTTGATAAAAGTCACCAGGTCCCATCAGCAGAGGAAGCCCGGATGTGGGGAGGAAGCAGACAGTAAGAGATGCTCTTGCAGACCCTTGGAAACACCCCCACATAAGCACAGGCAGGTCTGAAGCAAACTGACCCCTCAGGGTTGCCATGGCTCCTCTGCGCAGCCTTCCCTGCCTGTCCACAGAAAAGTACCCTGCGTCCCCTCTGCTCCTTGCTATTGCTTGTCCTGAAGCACCTCTTATACTGAATTGCACTTATTTGCTTAAATGGTCTCTATCCATCTTCTCTGTATCTCTAATAAACACCTAGCACTCAAGAAAATTTGATAATTGACTTAATGAACAAATGAGGTTTGCCCGTTCCATGGCTTCATCATGGCCATTCAAAAAAAAATAATCAGTTCTACATCCAAAAAACCATTGAAATGCACTATAAATCTTCAAAGAAGCCCCTTGAAGAGGCACAAGCAGTCATGACATTGGAGATGTCATCCTCTGCCTGACTGCCCCAAGGTCTCAGCTACCATAACAGCCCCTCTCCATCTCCCAGCTTTTTCTCTCCATAGGCTTCTTCTTTGCTCTCTCAAAATCCCAACCACCCTGCTGGCGCCATTTGAGCATTGTAGGAGCTCCCCACATCCCACCCTAATGAAAATCAATTTATCTTTTCTCAGTACTAATTCCAAAGTTATCCTGATTACTTAGATCAGCACAACAGAAATCTAGGCTCGGCAGCCTCCTTAGAGCAAAGATTCCCTCCTTCTCAGAAGCAGGCTTGAGGGTAGGCTATAAATACTTAAGTATTAATATTGTTATCCTTGTCACATAAAAAATGAATTAATGATTTCCTGGGTCCTCTCGGAGGATGACCTCACTGCCTCCAGCTCGTGATCCTTTCATCTTATTACTATTTCCTCCCTAAAGACTTCCCTCCTTAGAGTCAGGGACTGTCATCTGTAAGTAATGGGCCATGTACTCAGATCCTGTTCCTGTGAAGAACACGGTTGGGGGAATATTTCCACCCCCACCCCCGTGTCTCCACAGGGTGCTCAATGCCTGTTGTCATCCCTGAGCAATTTTCATCAACTCGCTCCGAACTTGCCTGAAGAGAAGGGAGGCTGGAGCGGAACTGTGTCTTTAATGGGATTTTAATGTGATCTTCAGCAAACTAATCTTATTTAGATATCATAGGAAGCCCTGTAATCTCATCTGGGCACTCTTATTTCCTACAGAAAAAGGAAAGCTTTGTAATTCATTTTCAGCAACAGGAACACTTTAATAAAATCTGCTTCCGAAGGTTAAATGATCAGACAAACAGCTGCAGCCCCGAGACCCTATATCCATCTCATTGATTAGGGCAACCATGACAACAAAATGACCACTCCAAAGGTTGTTTAAATAAAATCCACGCTAAGAGCTTATGCTACTGTCATGTGTCTCTTTTTTGCCAGTGTTTCAGAATACATGCTTAAATGTAGGAGGGCAGAGGGAATAAACTGGGGACTGAGAGGGCTGGGTCCCTGGCTACCTAGTTACCAGCACCACCTTGACTCTAAGCCTCAGTTTCTTCACCGAAAATGGTGATGGAGTGACCTAGATTAAGACACATGGACACAAACAGCAGGCTCATGAACAGGTGCCTCTTCGTATTTTAAACATTTGCCCAAGGCAGGGCTAGAGCAGAGGCTGGAGACCACCATGAAGCAAAGGCACAGAGGAGGAGGAAGACTGGGCTGGTGGGGCCGTTCTCTCTGTCACCAACTCCAGCAGTCCAGCTCCAGGAGCCCAACCATGTAGAACCTGCTCTTCCCAGGAAGAGCTCTGGGAAATACAATCTCCCTCTCACACAGGGATGTTTTACCGTCTCACAGATTGGCTTCCTAGAAACCCATCTAAACACCAAACCTTTAATCCAGCCAGCCTACTTAAAAAAAAAAAAAAATCATTCGAAAATATAGAACATTACTATTCATCAAGTTGAATAAATTAGAAATCTGCAAATCATCTTAAATCCAGCTCCCTCTTCATCATGTGCATGTCTCTTACTCCAAAGTGTGAGTTTCTTCAAGAGGAATCATGACTGTCCATCTGTCTACCCAAGCACCTAGCACAGGACCTGGTACATCATAGATATTTGCTGCTTCATAAAGATTTGTGCCGATTGAACATTTTTTGAGCAAAATGATGAGTCTACGTGTCATGCCCATGAGCTGCAGACCCAGCGGCTCTGTAGATATTACCTTCTTTAATTCTCACCAAAAAACCCCCACAATATAGGCATTATTTCCTTTTTAGAGATTAACAAAACTAAAGCTGAGAAAACTTGATTTGTCCAACACACATATTATAAATGGCAATTTGAGATTTAAATCTAGATCTCTGACTCCAAAGTTAAGTTCTTTTCATTTTGTCACTATTTCTTACTAGTTTTTATAGAAACTATTAATGTTAATATTCATTGATTCAAAGCATGAGCCATTGGTTTCTTTAAAATAAACATTAGTTCTTAAACCCTCTAAACGTGATTAAATACCACAAAGCAAATGGAACTATTGTCAAGACAGAGCCCATTTGCTGAGGGATTAGATCAACCATACCCACTGAGGTGTTTTCTCCCCTAGAACTTCATCTCCATTTTGGTGAGGAAAACTTTTCACCAAGGGAGACTAAACCCTGCAAGAGGCAAAGAGAGGCCACCACCCACACAGATGGTAAGATTTAAAGGAAACTTCTATTTGCCCTTAAAATATCCCAACCATTCTGTCTTAGCTCAGGTCTCTAGAAACAGATTCTGCAATCAAGATATCTAGGATGTTTTGGGGGAGTACATGTGTTCAGGAGCAACACTTCTAAAGGAACGAGGGAAGCAGGACTGGGCAGACAAAAGAGCTGAACTGTGATGCAGTTGCAAGAGAGGCCTCGGGTGACCCTACAAAGAGCTCTAGGTCTCAGGGAGCCCTTCAGGGTTGTCACAGGTGAGGTAAGGAGGCTCAGCCTTCACATCCCAGCATCCACCAACAGTAGATGCAGGCAGCCCCCTGGGAAGGGTGTGGACTTGGGCAAAGCAGCCCCCAAAATGTGAAGGCAGTCCCGAAAGAAGGACACAGCTTAGAGCCATCAATCCCTGACACTCCCAGCAGCTGAGGAATGTGTCGCTCTCCTAAGCGGGTGGTGGGGAAGCAGGTCTGGGCAATGTGGCATTCTCTACATCACTGCATTTGCATTCACTTACTTTTTCCGTAAGTTCACTCCATTTGGAAATAGCGCCTTTGGGATTCAGGCTGGTCCTGTTTCCTGGGAAAACTTCAGGGGCAAGATTTGGGGCATGAACTATTTCCCCGCTGCCACGGTGTTCTCAGGCCCATGGGTGACACAAACCATCTCTCTTTTCTCCTGCTCATCTAGATTTTTCATCTCTGTCAGTTAGCACCCAGCTGCTCGAGGTGGCCTCGAGAGTGAGGTGACTGAGACCTCATCCCTGTGTGGTCTGAGCCCCTTATCAGTATGCCTTTCTCAAGCTGTGCACTTAACCATTTATGTCAAAGCGGGCAGGGGTTTACCAACAGATGCCCCAGTGGATCACCTGGGTGACAAACCATTTCCCCATCCGCATGATAAAACTGCAGCCCTGCCTCCTCCTGACACTCAGGGTCAGTTAGCCCTGCCGGGTGCTGACTCTTTTACTTGCCTGCTGGTGTATGACAGGAGTAGCTCACAGTACGTAGGTAGCAACCATAAACTAGAGTTTAATAAAACTCTTTCTATATCTTTTGCTAAAGGCAATCACTCTTGAGAAACCAAGACTTCTAGATTTATAGAGTAACATGAGAAGACAGTAAGCATGAACTCCGCAGAAGGGTCACTAAGCATAATTTTAACTGGGATCACCTCTACTCCTACTCCTTGTTTCTCTAGACCCTTGTAATGTCTCTAAGATCTGTTGATTTAGGGTGTGTATTGTTGCACTTCTGGGTAGTGTGCTATATTATATGACCAGGGGATCCCAGGAGGGACCCCACAATCATGTGCCCACTGCCTCACCTCCTTTGCTACAGAAACATGGGCTCCTGCACTTTAGGTAATATTATGCTGAAGAACAATAGATCACACAGGATAAACCCTTGGATGCTAGAGCTGGCTGCAGCACTGCAAGCAGGAAAGCCAAGGCCATACCCATAATATATGTTGATCTCAGTCAAACCAAATCACTATCCTTCCAGGGTATAAAGGCTCCAGTGTAATCAATTTGCCACCAAAGGGCTGGTTGCTCTCCTCAAGAGATGGTGTTATTGCAGAGGATCCACCTCTGCTGCAGGAGGGCTGCATCCTCAGAAGCAGTACAGTGAGATAAGCCTGGGTAAGAGGAAGCCCATGCTGCTGGCCTTACACACAGTCTCTGTTCCTTTCATCATAGGACTCGCGTGTAAGACCATGGTACCAGCATTAGAGTGGCTGGTGACACAGGCCGGCTGACATGAACTGGCCAAGACATTCTCTCTCTTTGAATGTTTAGTGCCTCTTCCATGGTAGATGCTCACTCGCAGGCATTGTCATGGCTTACAAAGACCACACTTTGTGACCATTCCCATAGGTCCGTTCATAGGCCTTCATGTCCCCAATATTTCAGTCTTTCTCATTCCAGACCCCTGACCAACCAGCCAAGACATTCACCACCACCCATGAATATAATATACATGTTCTTACCAAGGTCCAAGTCTTTTTCCAAAGTGGATGATCCAAATCTTACCCTGAAAAGTTTTCTCTTTGCTGCTATCTTTCAGGGCAGCCCTTGAATGGGATTAAAATGTAACATCAGTTTATTTTCAGCTTGTATCCACACACTAAGCCAGCCCATCTGTGAAACAAACTTGGCCTTTCTTTCCTCTGTCAACTGATCATGAGAGACCCCTTATGTGGCTGTGTGTAAGCGCTGAGGGAAAGGCATTTGTGCAAAAAAGGTGGGTGACCATGGAGGTACAGGCCACTGGCTCGTGCAGCTCACCTGAGCCCTCCGGCTCTGCTCATGCCCAAACTTGGATGTTCCCCTTTTATCTTATAATGAATTGCTGCTGAGCCTGTCTCAACTTATGACATGTTAGATTTGACAGAACACAGCTTATAATGAGCAGCTCTGGTCACAGGGTCATTTGATGTCTCGTGTTCAGACACCCTGTCTTTACCAGGACCCAGTAGCATGCTAGACTTGTTTTTAGAAGGGTACACACCAGTATGCTGCAGATAACATGGCCTTATTCCAGAATCCTAGATATCTATATTCTGTTTCTCCTATTGGAGCTTGTAATAAACTCTGCATGACACTTTTTCCCACCACAAATACTGCCAGAACCATACTGTCTGTTGAATTTTAAGGCTAAAGCAGCAGGGCTGTTTACACTGCAGGTTGGACTTGCTACAGAGCCCTTTCTTGTTCTAAAGCCCTTTCTGAGCTTGCAACTCTCCCTGTCATCCAATAAATAGGTCAGGATACATCTTCTGCTGTGGCAAATGCTGCCTCCAGAATCCTGAGAGGTCTAGCAAGTGTTGGTAGTGGCATGCATGAGATGCAATTATTTCTCTTTTACTTTCAAAGGGATGTCCCAGCATGTCCCAGACCACTAGATCCTAAAAATTTCTGATGTGGCAAGCTCCTGAATCTCCATAATGTTTTACCTTCTACCCTCTGAAGCACATGTATTACAAAGGCTCCAACATACTTGTTTGTTCTTGTTTACCTGGTTCAGTTAACATGTTTTCTTCCATGTAGTGAACCAATACGATGTTTTGAAAAATGTTTAGATGGTCAGATTACATCATGTCGGAAGGTAGCTTCTAAGTGTATACTGTTGTCTCCACCACATGAATGAGAACTGTTTCTGAGTCTCCTTAACAGATATGGAAAAGAACACATTTGCCAGAGGGAGGCTTCCATACCTCGTGCCTGAGGCTATGCAAGTGCATAGCACCCAGCAGAGCAGCCACAATCAGGGTGCCCACTGGGCTGAGTCCAAAGTGATCCACCATCTTTTGCCAAGATCCTTCTGGATTCAGTAGGAGCCAGACTGGTGCACTAAATAATGAGGACCACAGTCCCTGTCTCTTTTAAGTCTTTAATGGTAGCTCTGGTCTCTAGCATTTCCTCTAGGATGTGATATTGTTTTTCACATACTATCATGTCTAGGAGGGGTGAAAAATATCAGAGATTCCCTCTTGGTCTTACCAACTATGATAGCTCTGTCCTCCACAGTCCAAGGAGGGAATATAAAATTTCTGCTAACTACCAAGTATGTCCACTCCAAGTACACATTCAGCTGGCCATGGAAATGACCATTAGGTGGGTTAACGGATGCACCATGAGCTGCACCATGTCAGGACCCCATCTATCTCCTGGCCTCCACGTATGCCCACTCTAACAGGGGATCATAACAATGTTTCCAGCCTTCTCATGTCAATGTCAACTTGGAGCCTGTATCTAACAATCCTCAAAATGTCCAGGTAGTCCCCTTTTCCCAGTATGCAATGCCCAAGTAAATGGCTATAGGTTCCTCTGGTGACAAACAGGGTTATCACTACCACATACCATGATGCCCCAGGGTACTTTCTCCCGAGGACTTTCCTTCTCCTTTATCCCGTGAATTCAGGTCTCCAAATTGGCACAAGTCCATAAATGACAGGAATTCATGACATTTTACATTTACTTTTCAAGCTGCCCTCAGCTCCCAATCATCCACCCTCGGTTTACTTTGATTGCATAGATTAAACAATAGCCTTATTGGCTGCCTCTTTTGTCCCTAGGGACACCATGTTCTGTTATCAGGAATGTTGGTTACCATCTCCCCAGTGCATCCACATTGCTTTGGTAAACCGAGCGTCCTGCAGGCCCTCCTGAAGACACAGCCAGCTTTCCTCCTTCCATAGTATATCTACTCCAACATGCCCACTTTCTCTGAGACTGTGATTCTTTCTTCTATCGTCTGCCACAGCAGCTATCACATTTCCAATTCCTTTTGCTTTCTCTAAGCTTCCAAGAGTCATCCCAGCAGCTCGATAGCACAGTCTCCCGGGGTCCTTTCTGTATCGTGGGAGTTAAATCTGTACCACAGGAAGGTGCTCTCATTTCTATCAGTTCTCCTTACCCAGCTTCATGTTTCGTCACCCCTGGACTCAGCACCCTAAGGATCCAAGCCATATATGTACCCTGGCTCTGCGGATGTGACAGCTAGGTCCTGCAGCTCCTTTGGCAGAGTACCTTTGTTCCCTTGAGTGACTGGCCAAGTTATGTAGTAATTTGAAAACATTTATTGGTCTGGTGTCCAAGAGCAGCAGTGGGGTCTCATCCTGAAGCCAGCACCTGTTATGTGCAGATAGAGGCCTCTACATTGTCTTCAAGAAAGGCAGAAAACACCAGCCTTTCATAGGAAGGAGAGGGCCAGAGGGTGCAGGGAGATAGACAGTTTCAAGCTTCTTGAGGGCACTGACCCAGAAGTCACTGTCCCAAGTCTCAGGGGTACACTCAGTCCAACCCAGGATCCTGACTCTGGCATAGAAGATTTGCTGAGGCTTAGAATTCAACCTTCAGTGAAGTTCCACTATCCTGGGCCTGATCCTCAGCACTGTCTGGTCTCCAGCTATAAAAGATTTAGAGTCTTTTTCTATGCTGCCAAGGAGGCCTTCTCCCTGCCATACTTCTCCCTAAATTAGTGATTAATCACCTTAAGCTTTTCATTGTCTTTCTCCAAAGCATTGATACCACTTAGCGTCAGTCATCTGATTATTTGTTTGTTTTGCATCCACCTTGGTCACCTACTAAACGTGACTAGACACGCAACACCACATGATCTCAGCAACATGCACACTGGGATGTCTTATTTAATGAGACAAACCCACTGGTCATACACGTGGATGTCACAGCAACATCACATCACTCTTACAGTTTCTAAACTGTAAACAAACACTCCCAATTTCTTATTATTCACATAATAATCCATGGACACATTTTGAGTAGCACTAGTTTAAAGAAAAGGAACCTGCTCTTAGCTTCTCTTTGGAACCGTCATTTAGTCTTTAACCAGATAATAATAACAAGGTCATTGACATTCTCTTAATTTTGTCTGCTGGATCCATTCTTTTATTTTATGAACACTAAAATATTTAAGAAGCTTTCCTCTTAAGACCAACCTCTTAAAATTCTTAAGTTCTCCATCTCCTAATTTTCTTACTCAAGCATAACCTGGCAGCATGGTGAAAGAATACACTAGGTCTATCTACACAGAGAATATTCCAGAATCACTATTAACCACCAATCTGCTGGGGCTCCATATTAGCTAGCAGCTGCCAAAGTGACAACTTGTTGATACAAGCCAAAGGCTGATTGAATATTATGGGTATATGAATCAATGCATACAGCTGTAAAAAGTATTCTGATGCATGTTCTATGGATAATTTGCAATTGAAAATCCATTAACCACATAAATGGAGATGAATAATGCTAAAATGGGCTGACCAGGTGTGCCAAAGTAAGGATGTGAAATGCATTTGTAAAGTGAAGTAAAATACTTGCAATAAAGCGGTCCAATTTTTTCTCCCCTCTACTAAAAGAAATTAAGATAATTTAACGTTGTTGTGAGACAAATCTGTTGATAGGGATCCTAACAAGATGAGTGAAAGTAGGGAAGAAGTATTTGGCACAACAACAGGCCCTTATAAAAAGAAGTGTGAATGTGCAGGCTGCAAACCAGCATCTAATACATTTCAGAGGCAATTTCGATTTCAACCAGTTCTCAGGAATAAGTAGAAACAAAGTGAAATGCTGATATTGCAAAAACACACTAAGCCAAAGGAATGGACAAGAATAATAGTGTCCCATTACTAGAATTAAAATTCATTCAGAAAGATGTTGAGCTAAAATTTGTTTTCCTTCCAAAGTGCCTTATATAATTAGAATGAGGGCATGTTTGCCGTGTCTGTGCACATGATTGTTCTCTAGTGATCCGATCTAGGAAAAAGACACTGGATAGAGCTGCAATATTATGCATTAGGGAAGTGACATTCACACTGCGGTCTTCATTTCAATTCATTCGGTGAGAATTTCCGTTCTGGGAATCTGATTTTCACATCATAATATGAATATTCAAAATGCTACTTTACATATCACATCTGGTTTGGATTTGAATGATTTCTTCCCAGACTGGAGGGATTCCTTTTAAGCAAGGCTATGTGTGTTCTTTTAGATATTCTCACTCTCAAAAAACTTTAGAAAGAACTTTTTTAAGTAACCCAAGAAAAAGTCTCAACTTGATATGAAAATTTTTCCACTCTCAGATTTTTAAAATAGCCAATCTAATTTTTTCTAAGCTTTGAAAACTAAATTCACTTAAATTCCAATATCAGTAAGATAAAAATAAAACACAGGTGTTGAAATTAGAATTTGAGATGAAAACATCATAGGAAAAAAAATAAAAGTGAAGTTGACAAAAGCTGTTAGTATTACACCTATAGGAAGGATATAATGTGTTATTAAAATAGTGCAAAATATTCAGTTAATAAACTGAAATGCTCAGGGCAGGAGAGATTCTAGTAAAATATTCTAGATAATTGAAACTTTTCCTAAAAAATCTTTTTTTGTGTGTCCATCTCTTAAAGTGCCTTGAGATCATAATTGAATATTAACTCAAATTGTGCAGAAATACAGTTTTAAAGGAGATTTGGATTGATCATGAGAAATACTCCAGATATTTTTCTGGAGTACCTGTGTATATTTAAACATATCCACATTATGTAGTATGAAATTGTAATGGGAAGGTCAGAGTAGGGAGGAACCTAAAACTTCATTAGTCCTTACAATGTACTGGATCCCCTGAAAAGTGCTTTTGTAAATCAACTCATTTATCACCTCAGGGAACCTTCAGGAGAGAAATTATCCCCATTTTACATATAAGAAAATCAGAGCTCAGAAAAGTTAACAAATTTTGCAAAAGTTGTGCAGTCAGTAATTGGTGAAACATAGATTCTAACTCAGGTCTGTCTCACTCGACTCATGCCTTTTCCATAAGACTGCAGTGACTTGGAATCCACCATAATTTGGCTGTAAATCCTGGAATATTTTACCTCTATTGGCCTCAGTTCATAAATCTATAAAATTGGAGTATTGATACCTATGGAAGAAACTGCTAGTTGTCCCCCAGTATTCATTCTTTTTTTTTCTCTTGTAATTTTAATGTATCTCCAACTTTCAGCTAGGCACATGGTATAAAGGCTAAGTCCCCTCACAGCCTTGCAGATAAGCATGACCATGTGACTAAGGCATATGACTAATTGCCAATGGGATGTAAGCAGAGGTGATAAGTACAACTTCTGGCCATATTTTTTTTTTTTTTTTAGACAGAGTCTTGCTTTGTCACCCTGCATAGAATGCAGAGGCATCGACATAGCTCCCTGCAACTGCAAACTCCTGGGTTCAAGTGATCCTCCTACCTCAGCCTCCCAAGTAGCTGGGACAATAAGCACATGCCACCACATCTGGCTAATTTTTCTATTTTTAGTTGAGATGGCATCTCACACTTGCTCAGGCTGGTTTCAAACTCCTGAGCTCAAGCGATCCTCCTACCTCAGCCTCCCAGAGTGCTAGGATTACACATGTCAATCACCATGCCTGGCCTCTATTCTTAAAGAAATTAGCCCTGCCCTTCTTGGCCCCTTTACTCCTTCTTAAGAGCCTGAATGTAGAGGTGGTAGAACACATGCTGGACCACACAGACAAGCACAACGTCTGAGAACTGCTGGAGCAGGAAAGGAGGAGAAGGCTGGGTCCCTGAAAGCAGAGCATGCCAAAGCCTCCTGAGTTGCTTGCCTACCTTGGGAACAACACATGAGTGAGAAACCAAGCTCTGCCTTGTTTATGCTATAGTTTTGGCTTTCTATCATATCTGAATCTCATCCTAACCAAGGCCAGGCTCTTCCAACTCTAGATCCTATAATTGGACATTCTTGATAGCCATTTCGTCATCATCAGAAAATGTGGCATGTTTGGCAATCTGATAAATGAATAAATAATTGTTTTGTTGGGGGCAAGGAGGTCATTTGATTCATCCCATGAAAGTAGCAAACAGAAATAAAACTTTGTGGTTTGCTTTTGCTTCACCAAAATTTTACTCTACTAATTTTACAGAGTTTTCAGCAAAGTAAGAATGATTGATTTCCCCTGGTCTATAAGGGGTTCTTTTTGAAAGTATTAAGTGATCTAGTTACAAAAGTTTTTTTATGAGTCATTTATTACAAGGCTTAGAAAGGGGAAAGGCCTTAGTTAAAATCATACAACTTATTAGAGACAGAACCAGGATGAAAATGTAAGGCATACATTTTCAACTGCCTCTGCTTTTTTATTCCACTATTTGATATCTAAGTACACAATAACTGTTACAGCTATTCCATGTAAGTGATTTCAAAACACACACAAACGCATGCATCATGAGGAAATAAAATGCTCTATAACCAGAATCCCAAAGTCATATACTTAAGGGTATAACTGAAAAGCAAAATAAATCAATCTTCCATGATGGAAAAACTTGAAAAATAAGAACAGGATATGGTAAGGGGAGGGTATCTAAATTACAAGTGAAGCATTTGATTTGACCAGGATGAGATCTGGAACAGTTGTATGGTTGCAATTGAGTTCTCGACAGAAAAGATTGAGTTAGAAATCATGCCAAGAAGAAATGATTGTCTTCCCTCTGTTGGCAGAAGCAACTCCAGGAGGAAATGAATTTCTCACAAAGCATAACTTTAACCAAAGCATCATTCAAGGTAAAGGCAGAGTGAAAACTCAACTCAACAGCTCTATTGAAGCAGATGGGCTCTGCTGCCCTATTTGGCTGAAAGCTACAGCTCTGAGACTCTGGGAAGCATTCTATGTTAAAGGTAAAATAGATTGACAGTCCGTCTTTCAGTAGGGGGGCTGAAACATCAGCTTTCATGATGCCATTGCCCAGATGGCCATTCATTCATTCATTCAACAAGCATTTGCTGAGTATCTACCCTACACTATGCACTGCTCTGGGAGCTGGAGATACAGCAGGAAACAAAACAGGCACTGTTTGGGGAAAGTTTACATTATTGGGGGGACAGATAATAAACAAATACATAGTATGTCAGGTGCCAAAAAGTTCTATGAAGAAGATTAAGGAGAGAAGAGAAATAAGAGCATATTGAGAGGATGGGGTGCAATTTCATGTGAGGTAGAGATGGTATTGCAGGGGATGAGGTGGAGCAAGATGGTTGAAAAGAAACTTCCTCCCCATGAACACCAAATTCAACAACTGTCCACACAAAGAAACACCTTCAGAAGAACCAAAAATCAGGTGAGTGACCACAGTACCTGGTTTTAACATTATATCAAGGAAAGAAGCACTGAAAAGGGCAGAAAAGAGTCTTGCAACACCCATACCCCCCCATCCCCCAGACGTGCTGCACCAGTGCGCCCAGTGCAGAGAGAATCTGTGTGCTTGGGGAGGGAAAGGGAAGTGACTGTGGGACTTTGCATTGGGTCTCAGGGCTGCCCTGTCACAGGGAACACAGCATGGAACAGAATATCTGGCACCCATGGAGGGAGCATTTGGAACAGCCCAGCCAGAGGGAAATCCTCTGCCCTGAAACCCAAGTTCTGACTAGCCCCACAACCAGCTGACAAAAAGTGGCTTAGAGCCTGGAATAAATTCGTAAGTCAGTCATAAAACAAGGGCTGCAGTCTTTGGGCAATTCCTGTGGTTGTGCTGGCTCAGGGTACACGTGACCCAGTGAGACACCAGTGGTGGTGACCAAGCCAGTGCCTGTGTCGCCCCTCATCAAATCCTGGCAGGGCAGCTCAGGGAGAGTCTTTTTCCACTTGGGGAAGGCAATAATTCAGAGGACTCTGTTTTGCAACTACTAATTCAGCCAGTAAACTAAAGCACCAAGCAGACTCTTGAAGACCCTGAATCCAGGCCTTAGTTCCTGGATGACATTTCTGGACCCACCCTGGGCCAGAAGGAAACATGCTGCCTTGAAGGGAGGATCCAGTCCTGGTGGGATTCACCACATGCTGACTAAAGAGCCCTTGGGCTTTGAATACACATCAAAGGTAGGCAGGCAAGGTTTTCACAAGAAAATAGACAAATGACCAACAAATATATGAAAAAATGTTCAACGTCACTAATCATCAGAGAAATACAAATTAAAACTACAATTAGATATCACCTTACAATTACTACAATGGCTGTTATTAAAAAGTCAAAAAACAATAGGTGCTGGCATGGACATAGAGAGAAAGGAACACTTTACACACTGTTGTTGGAACTGCGGATTAGCATAGCCTCTCTATGAAACACAGTTCGGACATTCCTCAAAGAAACAAATGTAGACCACCATTTGATCCAGCAATTCCACTGCTGGGTATCTACCCAAAGGAAATAAAGTCACTTTATCGAAAAGACACCTGCACTCAAATGTTTATCACAGCACAATTCACAATTGCAAAGAGGTGGAATTAACCTAAATGCCCTTCAACTCATGACTGGATAAAGAAAACATAGGGTGTATATACATATACATATATATATATATATATATACACACATACACACACACACATATATAAATACATACCATGGAGTACTACTCGGCCATAAAAAGGAATGAAATAATTTCATTTGCAGCAACTTGAATGGAACTGTAAACTATTAAGTGAAGTATCTTAGAAATAGAAAACCAAACACTGTATGTTCTCAGGAATAAATGAGAGCTAATAAATGGCTACACACAGGCATAAAGCAACATAAAGGACATGCAAAACCAAGAAGGGGGAGAGTAGGAGGGTGAGTGTGGGATGGGAACTTACCTAATGGGAACAATGAACACTATTCTGGTGATGGGCACACCTAAAGCCCTGCCTTAAGTATTACACAAGGTATCCATGATATCTATGTAACAAAGACATTTGTACCCCCTTAATTAATATTTTGAAATAAAAAAGATAAGCAAAAACATACAACATCACCTGTAAAAAATAAAAAAAGAAAAGAAATGGTGGTACATATACACAATGGAATATTATATAACCATAAAAAGGATAAAATCCTGCCATTTGCACAATATGGATGGAACTGGAGAACATTGTGTTAAATGAGATAAGCCCAGCACAGAAAGACAAATCTCACACGTTCTTACTCATAGGTGAGAGCTAAATCTTAAAAACAATTGATCTCATGGAGACAGAGGATAGAACAAACAATGGTTATCAGAGGCTGGGAAGGGAAGAGGGGGAAGAGGGTATAACGTGGGGATGGTTAATGGGTGCAAAAATATAGTTAAATAGTTACATAGAATGAGCACTATTTGATAGCACAGCTAAGTGACTATAACCAACAATAAGTTAGGGTACACTTTAAAAGAATTAAAAGAGTAGAATTAGAATGTTCCTAACACAAAGAAATGATAAATGCCTGATAGATATCCAAATTACCCTGATTTGATTAATTCACACTGTGTGACTGTATCAAAACATCACATGTCCCCTATGAAGATATACAAGTACGTACCCATAATAATTAAAATTTTTTAAATAAATAAAGGATGACATTAAGGCAATAACTTCATGAAGATATGTGGGGTAACTACGCCTCAGGAACAGGAAAGACATCCTTCTGAAACCCTAAAGCAGAAAGGTGCCTGATGTGCCTGAGTTGCAGGAGACGGCCAGAGGCTAGAGCCGAGTGAGAGAGGTGGGGAGGGAGGGGAGGCGAGAGTGGGGCCAGATGACAAAGGACACTGAGAGCTCATGGTATAGACATGTATGTCACTTGGAGGGGGAGAAATTAGAGGGCTTAGAACAGAACGAAAGCATGACCCTCCCCCCATTTCTAGATGATAACTCTGGCTATCACGTAGGGAACAGACTAGGTGGGCAGGGTGGAAACAAGGACGTTCGTAGAAGCTGTCACAATGATCCAGGTGGGAGGTGGCAACAGATGAAATGATGGAAAAAGCAGTTGAGGGGGTGAGAAGTGGTTGGATTCTGGACATATTTTCTAAGTAAAGCTGACTTTATATTTCAGGTAGCAGAGAAAGAAAACCACAAGGTTCTTTCTTGGCCTCAGCACCTGGCAGATAGAGAGTTGTCATTCACTGAGATGGGAAGGATGGTGGGGAAAGCAGTTTAAAGGTGAGAATCACACGTTCCTTTTGGGCAGTTGAATTTGAGATAGCTATCAGACATCCAAGTAAGGGCATAAAGCAGATAAGCAGATATTCAAGTTTGGAGTTCAGAGAAAAGAGGAAAAGAGGTTCCCTCAGGAGAGAGATAATTTGGGGAGTCAGAGTCAGATTGCATAAGTAGTGGATGAGAACACCTGGGAAGCTAGTGTGGATAGAGAAGAAGTTTGAAGATTAAGGAGTAGAGGTTATGATGATCACGAATGTGGCAGAGACTTCTAGTCGCCTTTGCAATACCACTTTTGTCTTCTTTTTAATAAAAGAAACTTGATATTATCAAAAAGCAGCAATTGCACTCTAGATCCACACAGTTTAGCAGACAAAGTGGTACAGAGAAAAGTATCTGGAGTCTGAAATCAGACAGACCGGGGTTGAATCCCTGCTTTGCCACTGACAGGCTGTGTCCTTAGGTGAGTTTCTTAACCTCTCCAAGCCTTCTCATTTGTGTAACCCTGCCGCATGGGGTTGCTGCGAAAATGAAATCATACATATGCAAAAAGCACAGGGTAAGTTGCCCTGTAAGGTTAGCTACTGCAATCATCAATGACTCTTTTTCACATGCATTTTTAACTAGGAGACGTCTAGGTTCAGTATGCAAGGAGGCAGGAGCAAACGTGGAAAAAACTATTACTGCCTGTGTGAACACATGAAATTTCCATGTACCGGAGAGATTTATTTTATGGTTCATGATTTTTTTAACTGATCTGGTCAGATAAAGATAACTTCGGTTCTTTCTCTATTCATCTTTAGCGGAAACTAGGACAGGGACTTTGCCCTTTTCAGTGTTTCATTAAGCAAGTTGTGCGCCTGCCTTACACAACCTCTGTAATAACTGCCGCAGCAGCCGGGATGGGGGAAGATTTCCTTCTACCCGAGCACACTTGCATCTACATTCTCTCCCCAGGCGAAGTCCTGCCTGATACATTCATCACCCGAACCTGTGGCAGGTGATTTCCTCTGCCTTCATCCTGTCACCTCCCAGCCCCACACCAGCGTAGAGTCTATTATGTGCAAATGATTAAACAGATTTTCTGCCATGGGTAAAAAATATATTTCCCACAGCAAAGGCTCTGTAACTTTCTCCCAGAAGAGTGAGCGTAGAATTCTAAGTGACTCAGTGGGACAGGAAGAAGAGAAAGCCGTTGTGCCGGTGGGTCCGTAACTTGTGGTTTCTAATGGCATAAAGGAAAATGTATTCAGTGTGCGATTTCTCTTGGACAAAATGAAGGTCAGAGTACTGCATTCACAAATAATTATCTTAGACCTCGCAGGCTTCTACATGCTGTCTTTCTCCCTGGGATGCCCCCTTCTGCCTATTTACCTGGGTATCTTCTACCCGTGCTGCAATATTCAGCTCACACACTACCTGCTCCAGGTAATGAAGACGTCCACTGGACTTTCTCCCCTGACCGAGTGAACAGCGTCTCCTGTGACTTCCAACACTCTCGGAGCTTATCATTATCAACACATTTATCACACCGCATTATAATTTTGCATTTACTTGTCTATTTCACACATAATCACACCCCGTGTGTTCCCTCAGGGTTATTTTTATCTCTGAAATGTCAGTGCCTAGCACACAGTAAATATTCAGTAAACAGCTGGTGAATTCAGCTCCGATTCACTAAATTTTCCTTTTAAGTAGAATATTAATAAGACACTGCCAACATTCAAGAATTTTTCAGTTATTAAATATTTTAAATATTTTTGAAACACATACACTTTATATGTTTTACACATAAATGCACACATACGAACTACAGGGAAACACCCCAGAATGGTGCAGTAACTCTGGAAGGTGGGGTTATTTTCTTTCCTTTTTTGATTTTGTTGAATTTACCAAAAGTTCAACAGTAAACACACTACTTTCAAAATTTGAAAAACAACCATCAACTTGAGGTGTTTTATTCTATTTAAGGATGAAAACTGGCTACTAATAGAACACTAGCAGACATCTGCTTGGAGACATATTGTCTGGTAAATGTATGACATTTTGCAATTTTCTCAACCTCTCAGAGACTCTGTTTCATCTATAAAATTATAAAGGTTAAGTGGGTTGCTACATGGATTAAATAAAACCACACATATAAAATGCCTTTCATAGTACCTGATACATAGCAGGTGTTTGGTTGAAGAAGGTGGTTGGGTTGCTGCTTCTGGAAATGCAGATTGTAGTCAGGAAATAAAGTTTTCCTTTTGGTAAAGATAGGGAAGCACCTGTAGCAAGCCATCAACGGTAGCTGTAACGTCTCAGAGGATCGTGGGGCTACCCCAGACCAGTTTCTACAGAAATAGCCATAAGGCAGATAAGGTTGTCCCGGGAACATAGGTTTGCGTAAGACCCCTAGTCAGAAATACATAAGCTGTGTCCTTGGCCAAATAGGCCTCTGAAAAGTCATCCTGAATGTTCTACCAAAGAGGGGAAGAGCGGGGCTGGTTTTAGGTGAAAAGAGAGTGAGGCTCAAAAGCGGACCAATCTGAGTTTGAATCTCACATCTGACTTACCTTGCAGGGCCTTGGGGACAACATCTCTGTTTTGGACCTAAGTTCCCTGAGGTCTGTGAAATAAAGAATGGTATGACCAACCTTATGGAGGTATCATGAGAATTAGACACAAAGCATGAGGCATGTTGTAGGTATTCCATAGCAGCTATTATTTCCATTTCAGCTGGTCACAATGTAAACTTCTGGAAGGCCAGACAGGTAACTTAAAAGGGGGGGAGTATGGCAACCAGGGCCTGCAGCAAAGAGGCAATTGCAAGCCCACGGAAATGAAGCAACCAGCACACAGCTTCAGCCAGAAGTAGCTAGCCGGAAACACAGGGCAAATGGCCAGTAGAGCTTCTGTTTTAAAGAAAAGACAGAAATCTGATTTTATGTAGAAACTCTTAGTTTTTAATTCAATTTTTAAGATCAAGAAATAATGTGTAGAATGAATAAATCCCATGTGTAGGCAAAACCTGGCCCATGTGTGGCCCCCATGCAAGCTCTGATTTAATCTTTAGCCGGAGAGAGTTAGAGGAAACTAACCCTACTAACTAAGACTACACGGGACTAGGCTGACTGAAAATATTCAGTTCCAGGTGGTCCCCGTGTCCGTGGGATCAAATGCTGATAGTCCAGATTCCCCGGAGACTTCCCTGGGCCCCACACAGAGGAGTCATAGAAAGACATCCTGTGCTCTGCTTAGGAATGGACAGAAGCATCGCTGTAGCAATCTCTCTGGCAGTTAGCTAGTTGGCTAGAATCTTTTGGGATGTCATCGTTCATATTTAGGCAGATGTTTTCAACAATAGCTGCACTTTAGAATCACCTGGAGAGCTTTTAAGAAAAACACTATTTCCCCCAGGCCCTCGCATGACCAAGTTAATTAGAATATCGGGGCTGGGGCCCCCAGGTTCCAGTAGTTCTCTAAAGCTCTTCAGAGAATTCAAATGTGCAACCATGGTTGAGAACTACTCTACCAAAGCTTGGTAGTCCTAAAAAAATCCACCTGCTGAAATGCAAAAATTCCTAGCAAAAAGTAAAAAATAAAACTACTACTGGTCATTGACATCTCTGGAATGAATTAATTTATAAGATAATTTTAAACCTGGCTAGTCAACTAGAGTGGGTAGAGGATGTCAGAGTGTTAGGGCACTGCTCTGAGAAGACTAGAGGGACTATGGACAAGAGGTGAGGTCTTGCATATCAGGGAGCAGCATAAGGATGTCACAAGAACATAGTCACTTTACTGAAAGTTCAGCACTTGTCCCCGAAGCTGAATCAGAAGAACAAGGACAAGTGGTTCAAGGAGAAGGAAAGGGAGGTTTATTAATTTGCTGGCAAATGAGGAAAAGGCATACTAGTGTCTTAAAGTACAATTTTCCTATCCATAAGCAGAAATATAGAGCTTTTAAAGGGCAGGAGGGGGAGGCAGTGGTTCGGCTTCAGACTTGCTGTTTAACTGCAGTTGATGATTCTGATCCATCCCATCTCTGGCAAAGACAATCTTGTGACTTCCACAATTCTGTTGAGCCATTTCCTGTGGTACAAATTAAAAAGGACACTCCCTGCCTCCTGGTCTCTGGCAGGAATGGAGGTTTTAATTCCCAAAAAGAGTAAGAGGGTTTTAAAGAGACCATTCATAAAACACTTTGCCTTTTTTCAGCTGTTCCCTCGGTTACATATTCCCCATTATCAATTATATCCTCCCATATCTATGGGACGAGGAGCAACTGAGCTACTTCCTGCTGAATTGGAGCAATGTTTTAGATGAGGGATTTATACATATTTATGCTTTTGTAAAGCTTTAGCAGTAGATTCACAAAAATAAAGAATGCAACAGATTACCAGGCAAAGAAGAGCATAAGCATCAACTACAACTGTGAAGATGCACAAGGGGAAATGGAGGAGGATATCTGATAAAAGAGATTTTACCCTACTTGTTATCTAAGACAGCAGTGGGACTGCGGGTCCTTATTGTCATCTTGTACATGATGTCTGATCCAGGGCTGAGCAAGCAAGAATCATGGGACCTCTGAGTATGGGTCTGTTAGTCGTGCCCTGTAGGTGATTCTAGAGACCAGATTCTGCAAATTCAGAAATCCTATTCAGAAATACTTTCACCAAACAACGTTTAGAATAACAAACCTAGCAGCAAGACAGATCAGCAAAAGAGGAGATAGCCCAGGGAAATCCTCACTAAGGAATTGTTTCTCCATCCTATAGACAGAGCAAATAACCAAAGAAAGGTTAGTTAAAATATCAACATTTTCATTTTTTCTTCTTAAACATATACTTTAGATCTCTTAAAGACTGGTCCATCCACTGGGGGCTTGGGTCCTCTTCTTCCATGGGATGCTTCACTCTGGTATGATGGACCCAAGGTTTTTACTCCTGATAATTTCAACATGTTGTTAGTTGTCAGGGGCACTTCATAGGGTCCCTTCCACTTCTCTGCTTCCAATTGGGTGAGGACCTGAAAGAGGTGAAGTCATGGATAGTGGTTAGTACCTGACCTACTCATTTGACATATTGCTTTATTCTGCTTTCTTTACTAATGGTTATATTACCATACTTACCTTGGGGTGCTAGAAAGGGTCTCCCATAAACTATTCCATAGGGGTTTCACTTAAGCCTGCTTCTAGGGGCTACCCTTATCTGGAGAAGGGCAAGTGGCAACACCTTATCCCACTTTAGTTGCATTCCCTGCATCAATTTTGCTTATTTGCTGAGTTATCTCTGATATAGAGGAGGGTCCTATATCACTCTGTATGGAGGAATGGATACCATACCCCATAATGAGTTCCTACGGAAGGATTCTGGTAACTTCAGATACTCTCTCCATTCAGGTAGGGTAAGTCTCCACTCAGCCTGCAAAGGTATCTATTAACACAAGTTTAGGCATCTGAGTGAAATCAGTTTGCTAGTAATTGAAAGGGTGAGTTCCCACATGTTGGGTTCCCCATGCAGCAGGTTGCTTTTCTGTCTTTGGATTGTTTTGAGCACATAAATAGTTTGTTGCAAATGGGCTCCTCTTAAACGAGGTCCCACCAAATCCACTGAGGCATCACGCCCCTGATGTGTGCATTCATGTAGGTGCCTTGTATGAGGCTGAACCAAGGCTTTGGATAGGAGAATGAGTCCATGAGAATTCTGTCTCCACTTAGCTATGCAATCCCAAATGTCAGAACCCCCGTCTTTAATTTTAAAGGGAGTTTATATTGATCTGAATCTAGCCAGGCTCAAGGAAAAAATTGGATTTAGTGGTCTCCTTAGCAGCTCTGCCAGTGGCCTAATTTCTTTTTGCAACATAAGCGTCACCCTTTTTAATGACCAGGACAGTGCATGATGGCCTTCCACTTGAGCTCAGCCACAGCCTGTAGCAGGGCCATTATTTCAGTGGTATGCTTAATGTCCTTATTTCCTGCCATCAAGAGCACCCCGCTTCCTTCTGAATGGCACCATGAGCGTGCACAGTCATAAAAGCATATTTAGAGTCCATATAGATGTTTACTTTTTTTTCCTCTGGATAACTGAAGAGCTCTGGTTAAAGCAATCAGCTCAGCTTCCTGGACTGAAGTCCCCGGCAGCAGTGCACCTTGTGACCACCACATATCCAGCCCTTCATTGTCCATAAAGTTGCTCCTGCCAGTGAAAAGATCCCAATCTGGCTCTGGCATTGGCTGATCTGACAGATCATCCTACTAGAACAGACATCCTTCAGAGCCCCTCAGCAGTCATGCTGCAAAAGCTCTTTCTCTTCAGCTGGTAAGAGAGTGGCAGGATTGACAGTGGACACAGTCTTTGATAACAACTCACAAGTAGCTGCTACTGCCCTCAGGCAAGCAGGCCATCCTCTCAAATATTGCCCAGCTGCTTGACAAGTATGCCACTGGCTGTGGGATATCTCTCAGCACCTGCACTAAGATGCCAAGGTTCATTCCTTGTTTTTCATAACTGTATAATTTAAATTCTTTCTGCAAGTCAGGCAACCCCAAAGCAGGGGCAATCATAAGGCTCTGTTATAATTTTTCAGAGGCATTTATACAGTCTGTGGTCCAGATCAGGGGCTCTACATCTGTCCCTTTAAGGACCCCATACAATGGCTTTGCTATAGTTCGAAGTTTGGGATCCAGGTGTGACAGAACCCTGCCATTCCTAGGAACCCAAGCAGTTGCCACGGGTTCCCTTGCTAATTTGAAATCCCAGATAAGTAATCTGCTGTTTGCAAATTTGTCCAATGGCATGTTCTGCAAGTCCCTCACTAAGCTCCCATCAAAGAGGGCAGGAGAGCCTTTTTAAACCCATAAGGCCACACAGTCCAGCAGCTCTTTGAGGCCACTCTAGTCCCAGGATGCTGCCATTCAAATGCACGTAACAGTAGTCTCCTGTATGCTTCACCAGCACCAATCCAATCCCCACTGTCAATGTCACCCAGGGCTCCTGTGGAGATATCTGAATTGGAGCCACTAGTGAGATAGGGGACCCCAGGCCCCATCCTCGTCACCTGAGTCCTGGCCTTGGAAAAAATATTTCTCTCCTGGGGGTTTCTGGTTACCTGGAGTCCTTTGCAATTTTGAGCAATGCTCTTTCCAATGTCCTTCTTCTTTACAAAAAGCACACTGATTGTACATCACTCTGGGGTTACTTTTTCTACCTTTTCCTTGAGGATTCACGCCCCCTATCTGATATTGCCATAAACTTCCCTGCCTCAGCTATGGGTGCCCTCTAGCCAAATTGAGTTCCTTGTCAGCTCCTAGAAGGAGGGACCAGCCAACCCAAGTCATAATGTAGTGAGCATGAGTCAATCGCACACTCCCTGTCCCCTCATGGTGCCAAGATGACAGCACCAGAGTGGGGCAGCATTTGCCTCAGGCTGGGCTCTGCACAGGGTCACAACCCGGGCCAACTGAGGGCCTCCATCACAGGCCTGTTCAACGCAAGCTCAAGCACAGCCAAGCCTGCAGCACCTTCCCGTGACAGGCATCATGGCCACCCTGGAGAGCCCAGCAGGGCCAGCGCCTCCCTGCCATGTTGCACATGCACCCAATGGGGGAGCGGTGCCAGCACCCAGCAGCTGACCCAGAACTGGGGCAGACCAGGGGAATCTGATTGTTTAATTAAAACAAAGTATCATGAAGGCCCATGGTGGACAGAGCAGCTGCTAAAGGGCTCATGAGATCCAACCTGCTTAATCCACCCCCCAATTCTATCATCCATCCTTTAACCCTCTTTATTATTCCATTGCATGAAAGATTGTAAATATGGGATCTGGTCCCATTTCCCTGACCTTTGACAAAATAATTCCAGTTGTAAGACAGTATAATAATTCAAGGTTTCATTCAACAGTCGCTTCTCCTCACATTCCAGCATGTACACTGTACTACAATGACACCATTCTCTTTTAGTCATAGACTTATAGCTAAAAGTTGGCCATTCAGCCAAGATTCTCCCCAAGGGGCTTTCATATGGAGCTTCTCTATGTTGAAAAAAAACTCACAAATAACAAACACAGACAATAAACAGTAATTCTAAGGCCTTCCAACAAATGGGAACCATCCAAACAAGAACCAAATTCTGAAATGAGAACCAACAACTCCTAATCCAAAGGGGACAAACAAGAACCAAATTCTCTCAAATGAGAATCAACGTCTCCCAATCCCTCCAGGTTCCCTGGGAACCACACAAATGAACTCCAAATCCAATCCAGGTTCTCTAGTTCCACTCAAACTCATGACTTCCACCCAAATGGTACCTGCAAACAAATCCAATAGGAAGGTCTAAAAACTTTCCCCAAATGGGTGGAATCACGGGTCTCACCGTGCATGCCAGAGAACTTACTCAGACAAATTGCCATGGCATCCAGATGCTCCCCAAATCCATTTTCTTTTCCCCAAGTCAGTTCAGGTTGTATGGAGCTGTATCTACTTTGGGGGGCAGGGGGGAGGGGGGAGACAGAAGGTCCCCAGAGCTAAACAGACTCTGGAAGCTGTTAGGATAGTCCCTTGCTCTCTCACCCCAAAAAGACATTGCTCCTATTGGCCAAGACCCACAGCTTCACCAGGGCTGCTCCCCCACTCTTCCAGCAGTCATGGAGTGCCGTTCCACTGGGGCATTGATAGGGCATCCCAGGGACACCAAATTCTGTTACCAAAACTTCAGCACTGGTCACCAAGTCTGCATTAGAAGAATGAAGACAAGTGGCTTGAGAAGAAGAAAAGGGAGATTCATTAATTTGCCAGCAAATAAGGAAAAAGGCAGACTCACATCTTAAAGTACCATTTGCCTATCCATAAGCAGAAATACAGAGCTCTTAAAGGGAGGGTTTTCAGCTTCAGGTGATTGCTGTTTAACTATAATTGATGGTCCGGATCCATCCCAACTCCAGGGAAGACACTCTTGTGACCTCTGCCTGCACAATTCTACTGAGCCATTTCCTGTGGTACAAAGAACACTCCCCTGCCCCTCTGATTACTGGTCTTGGGTAGGGAGGCAGGTTTTAATTCCCCCAAAGAGTGAGAAGGTTTTAAGAAGATAGTTTGTAAAATTTTTTGCCCTTTTTCAGGCCATTTCCTCTGTTATAGTCACATCCAAGCTCACACTGGTGGTTAGTGCACTCCCAGACCAAGGGCACTGTCTCTCAGAACAAAGGAGGAATTCACTTCCAACCACACGGAGGACTGGAATCACAAAGCATCACTATTATATAAGAACCTGGAGGACATTAGGCCATGGGAAATAAGCCAGATACAGGAGGATGAATACTACATGATCTCACTTAGGGGTAGAATCTAAAATAGTCAAACTCGTAGAAGCAGAGAGTAGAATGGTGGTTGCCAAGGGCTGGGGGAGGGGAGAAATGAGAAGATATTGGTCAAAGGGTACAAAATTATAGTTATGCAGGATGAATAAATTCTGAAGATATAATGTAAAGCATGTGATTATAGTTTATAATATTGAACTGTATACTTGAAATTTTCTGAGAGGGTAGATCTTAAGTGTTCTCACTACAAACAAAAAGAAAAAGCAAATGAAAACCATGTGAAGTGTCAGGTATGTTAATTAGCTTGATTGTTCTTCACAATGTATGTATATCAAAATATCAGGTTGTACACCTTCAATATATAGAATTTTTATTCTTCAATTATACCTCAACAAAGCTGTAGAAAGAAAAAAGAAACCCCATCTGGTGGGGAAGGGGGACCTAGCTTCCAATGCAATACAAACACACGCAAAGGACACCCACATATCTGTTTCAAAACAAAGAAAATCTTGTCTTATGGGCAATTACATCTCCAATCAGATCTACGGGAAGTCAAAAGGACTTCCAAAAGAGTTCTTATTTGGGTTCTGGCCCCCTTCTTGTTACTCTTTAACAGGGTACCCCTAGGCAAAGTGGTTTATTAATGGTTCCTCTAGACTTGCATGCTAATCTGGAAGTCACCTTCCATTGCCGGCATTCTGTTATGCTTGGGAGGGTCATGCATGCTCAAGGGGAGGGGTCCAGCCCTTCTTCCCCTCGGCACAGCTCCCCCCCCAGATTGCTATTGGGCTACCTAACAACAAGCCAATCCCTCAACTTCCTTCCTTCCAGCTGAAAAATCCTAGGTCGTTAAACATTCCTATTATGTCCCTTTACGTCTTCTGCCAGAGGTTTTCGGGGCTTTCATTTCAGGCATGTCATTTAGAATCATTGTGAAATAGTGATTTTTAAAAAGGAGCCACACCTTCCAGAAACAAGACAAATCCGAATGTAAGCCAGAGGGTGAGAAGTAAATCCTGTTTGCACAGATGTTCTTAACCAAGAGCTCTCTGGCTTTTATAAAACAAGCAAAAGTCTCCTCAGAGATTTAACTTACACCATTCTGTTTTGCTGCTGCTCCTCACCTGCCGGGGAAGCCCCACGGGCACAGGCAGCGTAGACCTGGCTCAAGGCAGGAATGGCCGAGAGGGAGAGCAGGAGCACCTGCAGCTGTGCGGGGGTCAGATTATTTCGGGAGACAGTGTGAGGGTCAGAGCCAGGCAAACAAAGCCAAATGACCGAATGAATTGTCACAGTGGACAAGGCCTCCTTTGGGGATCAGAAGCTAATGAATCAGATCTAGGGATTGGGGACCCAAGGGACGATGGGCTCCAACAAGCAAGTGGGAAGCTGAGGTGGACAAGCACAGATGCAGTCAGCTGAAGTCTGAAGTGCCGAAAGTGGCTTGCAGAGTAGGTGGGTCACATCCCATTAAGAGCCCTCGATGAAACAGACACACACGACTAGCACTTCTCGATAAAAACAAGGAAAACTTTTTTCTTTCTTTAAAATCTTTATTAAATCAAATAAAGCTGGGATCCCGTGGCTGTGATTTATTGCATTGGGAAAAGCCCCAGCAACCAAATGACACATTTTCCTTTACTCCTGGAAAGTAATTAGCCTCTGTATTGCTAAAGGGCCTGTCAGCAGCCCTGTCAAAGAGAAAGAAAACCCAGCTACTGAGAAATGCTGGGCTTTTGGTTTACTCACTTTCCCCCTTGCCCTTAAAGACACAGGTCTCTTCTTCTGGTCAGCTCTTTCTCAGGAAGATGGGAGAGGAGGCCTGGATGTGGCAGTCACTGACCACAAGGCTGGGACTGGTGTGTTGGAGAAAAAAGAAGGCACGTCCTACCCACGGGCAAGCTCTGCATAGTAATCACCGATAATACGTGCGGGCTGTAAATCACCTTCTGTTAATCCTTGCAGCTGCCCTGAGAGGCTGGCTCCAGTTTACAGGGGAAGAAACATAAACTTGCAGAGATTAAAGGACGTTACCCAAGGCCAGGCGGATCCAGGATTTGAAACCAGCTCTGCCTGTGTGCCTTCAAGTGGACGAGGGTTAGGTGGCATCGACGTGTGCATGGGATAGAACAGATGTTTCATAAATGTTAGATCCCTTCCTCTCTTCTCAGAGATGACAACAGTTGCTCAGATATCATACGTATATATTGCATACAAGTTTGTTTTTATAAAACTGGATACATAGAAAAAATAAAAAGAAGAAAATTAAATTCACTGATAATCCTATTATTCAGAAACAGTCACAGTTTTATGATTTTGGTTTATTTTCCTTGGACTAGAATGCACTCATACACATTTCCATCTTCATTTTACTCAACTGAAATTATACTGAATGTCAGGTACCTTTTTAAAACTTAAAAACACACTAAGTATATTTTGATACATGATTACACCTTTTTTTAAACTGCATACCATTTTCATCATATAGGTGTGCCATCGTTTATGGTTGGACGTTTTGATAAAAAGCCTGCAATAAATGGTCTTATGCATGAAAAAATATGGATATAGATTGAATGCATCAGTGATTGTCAACAGTAAGTGATTGTACCCTGCAGGGTTCATCTGGCAATGCCTGCCGACATTTTTGGTTTTCACAACTTGGGGGGGACGCACCTGTCATCCAGAGGCCAGGAATGCTGTTGAATAACCCACGGTGCAAGGACAGCCTTCCACAACAAATAATTACATGTGCCAAATGTCACTTATAATTTTCTGCAATAAATGAAGAGAGTGTATGGTAGTATAAAAGCCATTACAAGCAGTCTTATACTGGTTATTATTTCTAGAGAGCATAAACATATTTAGTTAAATTAATATTTTCCTCTTTTATATCCTGATGCAGAAGTTCCTTTCACTGTCTAAATGAAAGCAAATGCCCAGAGAGAGCCAATGGCTAGTCTCCGGTGGGAACATCAGAAGCATGCATGTGCCAACTGCTTCACCCCTAGGCCCCTTCCCTTCTCCAGAAACTAAGCTTCTACCGAATCACTTACTTCTTCCAACCACTGCTCCCTAAGCTATACCTTAATACGATTTTAAAAAATCCCAGTCTTCTTGGTTCTAAGGTTCTGAAAGCAAAAGTGTGATATTCAGAAAGCAGAGCAAGGCTGACATTTTCTGCTGGCCACAGAGTTAATGGAGATGGAGATGCTCCGTGGGCAGCTTCGTGGGTGCAGAGTGGCAGCCGCACCGCGGCAGTGCTTGAGCAGCTGCAGTGGTGGTGGCATCAGAACTGCTAGGGGTGGCCTTCTGACCCCCAAGTCCTTCACTGGAGCAGTAGCCAATGCTGCCACCTTTTCCCAGGAGCCATTCCTGAAGGCCAAGCCTAGAGCCACTCCTCCTTCCAACAATTTCATCAGCTCCTAATTTCCTGTATTAAATTTCTTTTTATAGCCAGAACATTTTATTTCTGCAACAAATGTTTCATCCATAACCCTAAGCCCATCAGATCCTGACAGTGAGCACCTGTGTTCAATGACAACGTGACTAGAACAGTGGCTCTTACCGTGGTCCCCAGACCAGCTGCGTCAGCATTACCTGGGAACTTGTAAGAAATGCAGATTCTCAGGCACTACCCCAGACCTGCTAAATCAAATTCTGGGAGTGGGGCCTGGCAATCTGTGTATTATAAAGCCCTTCAGGTGATTCTGATGCATACTAAAGTTTGAGATGCACTGGATTAAAAGAAACATGTACAAAAATATTTTTCCTATATTGCTGACTTAACTGTGTGCCTTTGTGCTTTTATATAGTCATACTCCATACACCACAAATGCAGAATCTATTATCACAAATTAAGAGCATGAACTAAATTTGACTGAATAGTTCTCCTCCCCTGGCTGAGAACAGGGTGGGAGAGGGTGAAACCAGCTGCTCACTCCAGAAGAATCTGAAGCAGTTCACACAGACAAGTACTCTTCTCTCTACAGTTACCCTGCATGCAGAGGAAGGGTGGACATCAGAAGTATGAGCTGGGAGGGATGTCAGGTCAAAGCACAAAGATCAAATCCAGGTCTGGTCAACCAGGTACTTCGGATGAGCCGTAGGAGCTGAGGCCGTGAACCATAGGACCCAGCAAAGTGCAGAAGGAGCAGCAAACAGGCCTAGGTGACCAGCACATGGCCCAAGAGGTTTCTGGAGGTAAAGCACCATTTTCTTCAACTGTTTTTATCAGGTCCGTAGGCCCTGAGCTATTTGATGAAAGACATAAAATATCAAGCAAGGTGGCCATGGTTTCTGAGCCCCCTGCCAAGAGCTTAGAATCTACTAGAGAAGGCTGACAATTGAACAATTTGGCCAGCACCTCAGACTTATCTCTCCAGCTTGCCATCAGGCAAGAAAGGACTTTTTAAGCTCAAAAAAATAAATAAATCCCAGGAAAGGTTTCTGGTTGGCCAATGTTAGATCACATGCCAACCCCTTAAAAAAATTACTGCAGTCAGAGGGGTAATGGAATTTGAGTGACATGTCCACCCCGTGGGTGGCAGAGAGAGAGGTGATGCTTTGGTTGGCAGCTTGTCTGAGAAGCACAAGAATGAGGAGAGACTAAACCAGAAGGAGGAGAAGGGACACTGGGAGACAGCCACAGTAAGCAGACCACAAAGCCCTTGCCAGTCATCTGTCTCTGCCTGGAGATTTAAAAGGATGATGACTGTCTCTGAATTCAAATACAACTTGACCCCTTGAAACTTCAATTCTCTACTTTCTATGAAAGATATATGAGATGAAATGTCTGATATGAGCAAACGGAGAGACCAGATGTAATGATTTGACCATTAGCATTCTAATTCTTTGACCTCCTGGAAGATAAGTGTCCTAAGGTGACCTCTGGCCAAGCAGACCAAGGTGATTTCAGTCTGAGCACAGGGAAGCATGTGGACAGTGGCAGATCTAATGTCTCCAGGCAGCCCCTAAAAGTCCAGCCCAGTGGCAAGCTGAGTACTAATAATGATGAGATAATGCTAACAACAAAAACAGCAATAATAATAGATAACTCTGCATGCTTACAATGTACCAAAAACTGTTGTAAGAGCTTTGCATGTATAAACTAATTTAATCTCTACAACAACCCTACAAGGTAGGCACTAGAGTATCATCCCCCAAAGTCAGTTTAAGTAACTTGCCCAAAGTGAGTGATTCAAACCCAGGCAGTCTCCTTCAGAACTAGTACCTTTTGGCACTACCCTATACCATACGGTTAAAAAAGAAAAAAAAAAAATCTGGAATTATTAGCCACAAACCTAAATTTACCTAATCTTGGATTGTTGCCGTAATTAAGAATTTAAAAGAAAGTAATAAGAAAGCTTCCTCCCTCTCCTAAGAACAGTCATAGATGACACCTTTCAAACGGAGTAGTGTCAGAGGCAGGTGATGGATTTCTTAAACAGGAACAAAATGCACATACTATAAGGTTAACAGCTGATAAATTTAACTACATTAAAATTTAAAACTTTCACATAATAAAAGGCATTATGAACAAAATTCAAAGACAAGTCACAGACTAAGAGAAGCATTGTGAATGCTCACAACCAATAAAGGATTAAAAACCTAAATATAAAAAAACCCTGCAAATTAATAAAGAGAAGATAAATAACCCATGAGGAAAAAAAATAGACAAAGCTATGAAAAGGCATTTCACATAAGAGGAAACACAGAGGGAAAATATGCATACGAAAAGATTGTCAACTTCATGAATAGTCAAGAAGATACAAATAAAACACCAAAGAGAGGCTGTTTCAATTCCATCCAATAGGCAACAAAATTCAGGACTGACAAGGCCTGGTGCCAGCAAGGACACAGAGAAGTGGGAGTCTGGAGCACAGTGCTCAAGCACACCTCCCAGGAGCGCAAGCTGACAGTGCCCAGCGAGGTGGGAGTGTCCGCCTCTGGGTGTCCCACGTGTACACCAGGAGACATCCACCGGAATGTGTGTGGCGGCATTGTTTATCATCGTGAGAACTTTCAAACAACTGTACTTTGCTAACAACAGGACAATTACTAATCAACTGTGACCTATTCCTACAGTAAGAGACTCCACAGCAATTTCAGTGAATGAAGGGACACAAGATGCATCAAAACGAATGGAAATAAAAATATATAGTATTGACTGAAAAGCAAGTTACACTGTGATATGATGGGCTTAACACCAATTTTGTAAGTTTTAATTTACATACGATATATGTAAATTTATATTTATGTAAGTATTAACATATAATTTAATTTTGGATTAAATTAATTAAATATTTAATTTAAGCTGAAAGTTCATATAATACAAAAATACAGTGTTCTATAATAATACAGAAATTATATTTATATTAAACATAAAATCTAATTTATATACACTATGAGTTTATGTCTTTTACGTTTATATTTTGCGTGCATATGAATATATAATAAAGCTGTGAAACACGTGTAGAACAGTAATAAACTTTACCAGAGCACTTGCCTCTGAGATAAAAAGGTTGGAACTGAGAGAAATACAAAAGGAATGTTAACCATATCTATAAAGTTTTATTTCTTTTAAAAAAATCAATAAATATGAGTGGAAGGTACATGAGTGGTTGTCATATTTTTATTTCTAGTACTTTTGATTTTTTAAATTTTTACAGACAAAATATATATGTTAATATCTCCAAGTTTGACTCTAGCGAGGGAAGCCAGGGCTGGGTTAAGCCCAGAACAGCAACCGGGCGGGGTGAGGACGCCGTGCAGGTGCCTGTACCTTAGGGCCGGCCCAGCGCTGGCAAAGGCGGGGCCTGCGCGTCAGGGGAGTGCCCTGGGGACCTACCTGGTCAAGGGGGAAGGAGGCTTTCAGGACCTTCCCAAAGCAGCTCTCAGAGGAGACTCCGGCTCTGGGAGGCGAGGAAACGTCAAAGCAACCAGTGCAGAAAGGATCCATCTGAACTATAGGAGGTAATCCAAAATCCATATCAATTTGGCTTAGAAAAATGTACCTGCGCCCTCATCTTAGGGCAGTGACAGTGTTTTGAGAAGTCACATTGCATTCAGATTCTGCACAGGAGAGCAGGTTCAGGAGGAGTTAACGATGAGCCGGGTAGCTCCCTGCCACCCCACTCCGCTGCCTCCTCCCCTGCACGCTGAGCCAGCGTGGGCAGCTCCATCTCTGGGGCGGAAGCCACCAGGGCCCTTCTAGACCTGGTTCATGGACCCTTGGGCAAGTCACTCTTCTCTCCCAGATGCTATTTCCACAATGACATGAAGGTGTTAGACAAGATTCTTTCTTGGTTGTCTTCAATTCAGTGAGACATGGGTGTGCAAGTGCACACACAGCCACACACCCACACACACACAGACACACACACACTCTTTCCAGAACTGCTGTCTCCCTGTTTCACACACCTGTGTTATGATCATTCCCTTATGGTTCTTGCTATTAACAACAATGCTGTTAAAGGAGCATTAAGGAGCTGAATAGTGAGTGTTGGGGACAGGGTGAGGGGGTCATTTAAGTGCATTCACCCCCCATGACTACTACAGAAGGGTCCACATTGATTATGCACAATTGTGTAGAAAGACCCTACCCATCCTTAGCCCTGGGGCCCTGGACTAGTTGTTGAACCACTCTGCCTGGATTTCTTCTTGTGTAAAAGTAATATAATATCACTCTCCTTTCATTGTTGAAGGAAGAATAAAATGAGTAATATCTATAAAAATCATTTCTAGAACCTCCAAAATAAGAAATATTAAATATACGGTAGTATCTGTGTATTTATATCTGCATGTGGGTATTTATCTGCATGCATTTATGTCTATACAGGGGTGTGTTTATCTGTATGTATTGAAATCCATTTCTCCAAGCAGTCTTGAATTTGCCCAAGAGTATCCAGGGAAGAAAAATAATGATTAGATTTATCAAGCAAAGTTTTCCGGGCTGCTTTTCTGACTCGAGGCAAGTGAGTACTTGGCACGGTTTTCAGTTTTCACAGCAACAGCAGTTTCAATATCCCCAAGACAGCTCCGGGGGAAACCTCTTTGTCAGTGTTCTTCTGGTTGGCGTTTTAAAATGTCTGGACCTCCCCTGTTATGCTAATAAGATGCTCACAGGTGGTGTGCTTGGAGCTGAAGAAGCCCAAGGAACAGATCACCTACCACTTTCCTTTCCTCCTGTCCTCATTGGCAATCAGTATACACCCCAGGGGTTCAACCGTGACTCCAGTGGGTCCTTGAAATCCCAAGAGCACACCCCAAACCCCAGACTCTCCTGTAGCCTGAATCTCTCTGGCCTCTCTGTCCATTGTTGATTCATTTGCCCAGAGGTTTCAGTTTTATTCTTTATATTAATACAAGTAAAATCTCAGTCTAAAGTTGAGCTGAGCACTGAATACAACTTTTAAGGTTTTTGTTGTTTTTTTTTTAATAATTCAACGTTATTTCTGTGTTTGTCTCGTTATTCCAAGAGGGTAGCAAAACAATTTCAGTGAGCTTGGAGTTGTCTCTCTTCCAGGGATTGATGCCAGCTGGTTAGCCTCAGGCTATAAGCTGAGTCCTACCTTAGTGTGTTTAGTAAAGGTCGGCTGCCTCTAGGCCAGCCCAGCTCCCAGGGACCCCAGCATTCTCTTGTGAGACCCTCTACTTAGACTAACCACACAACCCCCCTCCAGGCCTTGCCTCCCACCAGAGGACCCCCAGGGAAGGCAGCCTGGTCCTCGCTGCTCTTGGATCCCACAAGCTTAGCTTGGGTCTGCCCTGACCACCCTCCCTTCCCCACAAAACTTATTTTAAAGACTCACCAACTTCCCATTTCTCATCACTTCCCTCTCTATTCTCTTTCCCTCGGCTTGAGGTATCATTTTCCAGACTGAAAATTGGGGAAATACCAAAAATAAAGACAATGTGATTAATATTCTAAACATTTCGTCCCATCATAAAAGTTTGCATGTGCCATCCATGTATGTGCCCAGGTCTATAGATGTAAGAGTGGAGGACGAGGAGGTGGACTTCCATCAGGGTCATTACTTCTTTCCATCACACACATTGCTCAAGTTCCTGCTGGGTACCAGGCACTCTGTTAGGCAGTGGGGACACAGAGGTGACTAAGCCAAGGCCTCTGCAATCTGGATGCTCCCAGTCTGCTGGGGGAGACAGCAAGAAAAACAAGTAACTGCAATGCAATAAGGTAATGCAATGAAAGATACTCATCGGTTACAGCAACTGAGGAGATCACGGAGGGAGAGGTCATTCACCTGGGGGTAGGGGTGGTAAGGAGGGTGACTCAGAAGCTCTTTCCAGAATAGATGCTGAAAGGCCCACCTAACTACAAGTGTCCCATCCTTCTTCTCCCTGCGGGCACCGCTAATCACACTCATAAAATTTCCATGGCATTTTCCCACTGGGATTGCTACTTAAAAAGTCCTAAAAATAAAATAAATATTTAGCAGCGTTAAGGCATTATGTTATCAGGAAAGAGTAACATGTTAGCCTAAAAATATACTAGGAAGATTTATTTATGATTAATTATTAATATGACTCATCTTCACCTGATAGACTGGAAGTTTTAAGGAAGGCCAGGTTCTAATTGCAGAGAAAACAGAGGGAAGGTTTGCACATGGGCACTGTTTCAGGCTGGTGTCTCTAGGGACACAGACAAGGATGCTCCTTCAAGCGATTTATGGGGAAAGGAGGGAGGAAGAAGGACAGGGAGGGGAACAAGCTAATAAGGATGTGGTCTCGGCTGGAGAGGAGCTCACATCTGATTTGGGATTGAGACCACCATGAAGCAAAGAGGGGGCAGCATGGGGCCACCTCCCAGGTGAATGAGTCCGGGGCTGAGAGAGAGACAGTGGGAGGGGCCAAGAGCACCATCAGACATCTGGACAGGGTGCCTACAGCACCCACTTCAGGCCAGGGACCAGCAGGGAGCCTGGAGTGCCAGGCAGGAGAGCTCCAGTCAAGCACTCGGTGGGAGACTTGAAATTGAAAAGAGAAGGAGGACAGAAGAGGGAAGGGAAGACTTGTTAATGGCCCCAGTGCATGTGATGACCCGCCCATCAACCTGGGAGAGCCCTAGTAGATGCTGTCATTTCTCCACTGCCAGCTCCCCAAGGGAACGGAGCACATCCCCCTCCTCATCCTGCACTCTCCTGACACTCAGCATAGAAGCCTCAGGTTTTAGCAGTGGGAGGGACCCCCAAAGCCCAAATCTGCCTTCCCTCAACTGTGGACAGCAAGATCCCAGCTCCTCACTCTCCAGGTCATAAAAAAGAGCCCACAAGCCCTGCATCCACCACAGGCCCCTGACCAGCCTCTCCCCTTCCACCTCCAGCAGTGTTCACGCAGGCTGGAGCACCAACCTCCTCTCTAGGTGGTTCTCTGCACACTCTCCTCAGCAGAGCTGGCCTTGGGCAGCTGCCAGGAAACAGACCAGGCCGCCGAGTTTTCAGCTGGAGAGAACTACTACCGTGCTGGGAGACCAGCCTTAGTCTTGGCCTTGCCAAGCATCAGGGAAGAAAGCTGAAACAAAAGTAACATTTGCCTCTTCAAAATCCTCAGGGACAAATGGATATTCAAAAAATGAAACCCCCCAAATCATTATGTGTCTTACTAAGAACCATGGTTCATAAAGTATGCTAACCTGGTACACTTTAAGCTAGATCAAGTCTTTCATTCTAAAATAAAATACTAAGCAATTCCCAGTTCAAATAAATTGTCAGATTCAAATAAATTAACACTGTGGTCCCCATGCTCGGGCCGTGCACCGGCACCAGTCCATGGCTTGTTAGGAACCAGGCCATGCAGCAGGAGGTCAGCAGGAGGCGAGCCCCCAAAGTTTCATCTGTATTTATAGCTGCTCCCTGCCCCCCATCACTCACATCACCACCTGGGCTCCACCTCCTGTCACATCAGCAGCGGTATTAGATTCTCACAGGAGCGCAAACCCTACTGTGAACTGCACATGCAAGGGATCTAGGCTGCGCGCTTCTATGAGACTCTAATGCCTGATGATCTCAGGTGGGCTGAGGCGGTGTTGCTAGCACTGGGGAGCGGCTGAAAATGTGTAAATATAATGCCCTTGAATCATCCCAAAACCCATCACCCCTTCCACCAGTCCATGCAAAGATTGTCTTCCATGAAACTGGTCCCTGGTGCCAAAACAGCTGGGGACTGCTGAATTAACAGACAGGATTTTCTCTATTTACATCTTCCTTACATTGTGTTTTCCTACACCTCTGTTGCCTGTTTGCTGGTAAACGTTCCTAGGCAACAAAACATGTAAAGCAAGTATCAACTAGCTATTAATAGAAAATTTAGGGAAAGGCCAATTGTGTTTGGTTCATGCTTATTGAATGTGTAATTATGGTACTGATTTTATATCCCAATACAGAGAATATTAAAATAATAACTCTGGTTTTAGCCCTACCATGCTCTAGTCCTTGAGCTACCTGATGCTTTAACTCTAGTATGCTGATGTGTAATTTAGACATTAATGCTATATTTTACAAATAAATATGTAAAGAGATAAACTGAGGCACAAAGAGCTCAAATTAACCAAATATTTGCACAAAAATTAATTTGTTAAATATTTATACACAAGAAAATATTAGTTGCCGTGAGGGTGTCTATCAGAGAGGTCTGAAGGTCAGCTAAGGTGGCCCTGAGAAAATGGTATTTGAGATGAGAGCTGAGGAAGGAGTAGGCAGTGGGAGAAGGGAGGAAAGCGAACTGCATTTGCAAAGCCCCTGTGCCGAAAGTGCAGCTGCTTGGGAAATCTGCACTGCGCAGTTGATCAAAAGGTCAAATGCAGAGTTACCACGCCATGTATCAGTTCTGCTAGCTGTCTACCCAAGAAAAAAGAAAGTGTGTGTCCACACAAAAACTTACACATAAACATTCACACAGCATCATTGACAGTAGCCAGAGAGTGCAATCAACCTAAATGTTGGTCAACAGATGAGTAGATGAACAAAAGGCGGTCTATCCACACAATGGAATATTACTCAGCAATAGAAAGGAATGAAGCACTGACACCTGCTACAACGTGGACGGACCTTGGGAACATTACGCTAAATGAAAGCAGCCAGACACATACCATACGGTTCCGTTTATGTGACATATCCAGGATAGGCAGATCTATACCGAGAGAAAGTAGATTAGTCATTGCTGGGCTGTGGGGCAGGGGAAATGGGGAATGACTGCTAGGGGTGTGGAATTTGGGAAAAAGGATGAACATGGTCTAAAATTGATTGTGGTAATGGTTGCACAAGTCTGTGAATATAATGAACACTATTGAATCGTGTACTTTAAGTGGATGAATTGTATGGTATGTGAATATCTTAATAAAGTTGTTATAAAACAAACTACAACAAACTGTTCTATGGAAAGAAGACAACTCGGTAAGGTGATCATCCAGCTATAGAGAAGGTGGGTCTGTAAGCCCTTGTTCCTGGTTTCCTCTATCCACATCACACTCCCACCCTGTAATTCACCTGGCTTCATCAGGACAGAGTTCACCTTCTCTCCCTGGAACCACACCAGTCCACTTCCCTGCCTTTCCGCAAGTGGCTTCAGGTATATGAATTTCACAAAGGGAATTGCCCAAGTGAAAAAGTAGGAGGTGAGCTTGGGGCTCATGTTGGGTAAAAGGACTTCATGACCTTAGACTCTTTCATTTGCTGGGTCAGAGTGGATGTCCGGTTTGCTGCTGGTCAGTGGGTAGATGGCAGAAACACACTATCCCAAGTGGAGAAGGGTGTCTGCTGGGCCCTGAAATGAATGGCAGACTTCAAGAAAAGCCTTTTTCTGAAAGGCAATTTTATAAAGCTACTAAGATATAATGGGGGAGCGGGGAGGAGAGAGAGAGAGAGAGGATGTGAGAAGTACTGGGCAGAGACAGTCCCAAAAAATTTTCAGGAAACTTTGCTTCCCCCACATACACCCCACTCAGGATAGTTTTTATTCCCAGTGTTCCTCTTTTCTAAACCTGAAGAAATTCACCTTCTTGATGTTTTCCTCAGAATTGGTGGTGTTGGTATGCCAAGAAGACTGGACGGAGGTACATCCCCAAATAGCATCAAGATGTCTGAGGGAAGAAGAAAGGAAGAGCGGGGGGAGGGAGGGGGGAAAGGAAGGGGAGAAGGAAGGGGTAAGTCTAAACAAGCAAATACACACAAACACACACACACACAGAGCAGTCCTGCGGCAGGAAGCAGCACCGGTACACACGGAGGAGGAGCAGGAGGTGGACTAGGGCACGAAGCAAACCTGAAGGAGGGCATAGTGCCGGCCAGCCCCATTTTTCATCCAATGGTTTATCACTTCCTTGAAATTTCTATCACTAAGAGTCAATTTGGGGGTTAAAATTCCTTTAAACTCAGTTTTAAAAAAACCCTCATGAGTTGCACTTTACTGTAGGCAAACACAGAGTAGTCATCGTGACTTGTGTTCACATCCTTCCCACATTACCTCCCTTAATAGCCTCCACCGCCGCGTTAGTCATCACTGCTGCAGCCACATTAGCCAAACTGAGCCGTCCAAGAGCAACACCTTGACCATCCCCCCAAAATAAAACTACCACTCACTCTCCTCACATTAAGAAATGATTTGCAATGTCCTTTTCCCTTTCCCTGCTCACAACTCTGCCAACAGCATTTCTTAATGCAAATAGTAAAAACCGAATTACAAGCGTGATCCAATTTTGCTCGACATAATTAGTGGATTAGACATCAGAGAAAATCCACTTATTTTCACAGCTCATCTGACGTCCACCTCCCCCACTGCCCCACACTCAGAAATCAAGGTTCCAGGAGTATAAAGTGAGAATGGGTTTTATTTCTAAAGGACACTTATAGCCATCAAATTAGTTTTTAAATGACTCTAAGTGTGATCCTTTCTCAATTGGATATTTTTTTCTCTTTAGAAAACCAAGCTGAGGATCTGAACTGCAACTACTGAGTCAAAAGTATAACACTGAGGGCTGCAAATATTTTGGCAGAAATTTTGGAAAGAACTCTTGGTAACTAAAAAAAAAAGAAAAAAAAACCAAGCCACTGAGGTTTGTCTCCGCTTGGCTTCTGGTGTCAGATGGCTTTGGTTTTGATTCTCAGTTCTGCCAGCTGTGTAATCTTGGGCAGGTCACTTAACAGTTTTGTATCTGTTTCCTTATCTCTAAAACAGGCAGGGTTGTGAGAGTTAATTGGGATGCTATTTCCAAAGTGTCTGGCACACAGTAAATGCTCAAAAGGTTTGCATTAATGTTCTGTATCTGGAGCCCAGCCCAGCCTCAGCACATGGGGCAGAGATCAGAGACCAGGACGGTGACCAGACTCACTTGGCCCAGCTCAGAAGACTCATGAACACGTAGTCCATTCACAGAACACTGCTGTGTCAATGACGCTTCTGAAAATTGCCACAAATAGATGCCCAAAATGGCTCACTCCAATGTAGCAAAGGCTTTGCTGAAGAAATAAATGGAAGCTGCTTATCACCACTGCCCCAGTGTAGGGACGGAAGCAGGGGCAGTGGGGAAGGTAAGATCAGGGAGGAAAAGGACTTCTCAGTTTTGCTTCTCTATCTCTTCCCTCCCAAATGTCTACATCAGAGTGAATGAAATGTCACCTGTGGGGTTGACAGACACTCCTATCACCAAAAAGCAAGCAGGGTTGGGGAGCTCTCCTGTGATCCAGGCATCCTAAGTATGATCGCTGTCATTTAAGTGCATTTCCCACCTCAAGACAGCCCTTTGAGGTAAGTACCACTAACACTCCTGTTTTACAAATGAGGAAACTGAGGCCCAGAGAACTTAAGTTAATGTCCAAGTTTGCACAGATTACAGGGGACAGAATTGGAACTGAAAACCCAAATCTATTGACTCTAGAGCAAGTACTCGTCACCACAAGCTCTCCTTGCAGCTCCCTAGAGATTGGGATGGGCGACAAGAACAGGATTTGGAAAGTCGGAGCTAACTGAGCAACGAAGCTAACTGCCTCCATCAGGTCTGCAAGGAAGGGCCAGAGCCCTGGTGTGTAATGGGAGGATCCACCCAGGTGACACAGAGGGGATTGCTTCCCAGTGAACTCAAGAGTCTCTTTCAAAAATGCTGTGACTGGATGTCATGTCCCTGCTCAAACCAGCCCTTTCTCTGCCAAAGGAACAAGCAGCCATGCCCTCGCTTCCACTTGCTCTTGTTGGCTCCGGCATAGAGTAGGCACTTGGGAAATAGGTGGTGAGGTAAGTTGCTAGAATGGAATCTTTTTGCACGTAATCCTTCTCAGCAAATGTTCATGGCCTTCACAAGGTGCCATGCTCAGTGCTGCAGGGGCATGAAGGTTTGAGACACCATTCCTGACCTCAAGAAGCCAAGAAGCTAGTGAGACTCCATGGCAGAATGTTGAGTCTCAGGGGCTTGGAGAAAGATGTGATCTGCTGGAGCTAGGAAGGCTCCTAACAGAGTGCATACGGGACGTGGCCTTCAGTAATCGTCAGCCAAGGTATCAAGGCTCCCGGCTCCTGTCTGCATATCGAAAGCCAGCCCTCAAAGACATGTGGGGCATCAACAACACAAAGGGACAGCAGAAGATGTTTTAGGCAGAGAGAATACCATGTTTAAAAAAAAAAAAAAAAAGCCCAGCATCTCATAAAGGAGACCTCTGAGCATTGAAAACAGAGACTGGAAGAAATTTAGGGAGTGTTTTGCCAACATTGGCTCTAGGAGACACATCCAAACAGACCAACAAAGGTGCCTGGACCTTGTTATGATCCAAAATTTACAGGTCTTCTGGTCTTAGTTTTGGTTTCTTTGGGTGACTTCCTTACCAGGGAGAAAGAGTTCTTGAAAATATTAAGTTGACTTTGTAAATAAGCTTTGAAGTGAGCCTGACTAGGCTCAAGTCTTCCCTCCTCTTCTTACCACCTGTCTAAGCTGTCCACATCTGAGGCTCTCCTTCCTGAGAGATGAGGTTCTTATAAGGAATGAATAAAACTAGGCACGCAGATGCCTGGCACTGAAGCTGGTCCAGGGGATGGGGATCGATAAATGTTAGTTCTCTGGCTGTTCTACTGATGATGGGTTATTTGCATTTCAGCCAGATTTTCCCAGGACCAGGAACATTTTGAGAACTGCAAATGCAGGCTACCTCATGCCAAGGTAATGGGAGGAAATGGAACTTGAAATCTTTGGCCTATATGCTACGTTCCCCACCTTTCCCACTCCTCAGGGGACGCAGGTGAGGCTCAGGGAGGAAAAACATCCAGAGAAAGTGAAGTGGTCCATGTACTTATCTGGTTTGTTTGAAGAAAATGACATTTTTCACCTTTAATAACAGAGCAAAAAATTAACAAAGACTTTGTCCAAACACAGTCACTGTTACTATTAAGAAGGGTACCATTCAAACAAACAAAAAAGATGATTTGACTGATTTCTTTTAAATTGATTCGGAATCCTTTAAATGGAGGTTGGCAACTTTTCTCTGTAAAAGACCAGACAGTAAATATTTTAGGTTTTGTGGGGCCATACAGTTTCTATCACAGGCACTCAACTGCACCATTGCAGTGTGAAAACAGCCATAGGCAATACACAAACAATGAGCTTGCCTGTGTTGCCATAAAATTTTATTTGTGGAAACTAAAATTCAAATTTTATATAATTTTCACACATCAAAAGGTATTTTTTTTATTTTTTCCTCACCCACTTAAAAATGGGAAAGGATTCTTAGCTCTCAGAGCTGTACAAAAACAAGCAGCAGACAGGATTTGGGTCATGGTGCTTTGCTGGGCAACCCTGACTTAGACACTTAGGCCTGAAAAGACTCTCAGAGACGTCCATCCAAGCCCTGTGTGTTACAGCTGAGGGTCAGAGCCTCAGAGAAAAAGCTGATTTGCCCAAAATCAGCTGGGTCTCTCAGACCAACATCGGAAGCTCTACACCCAGAGTTTGGCTACTAAGTGTCAGGCAATTATTGGCTCAAAATGGAAAAACCTCTCTTTTGTTCAACTTCTGTTTGTTTCATGCAATGTCAGGCAGTCGGTTTAGCAGATTCCCCTGCCTCTGCAATGCATTTTTTAGTTTATGTTGTCATTTTTTAACTTGGTCATACGACAGTTGTGTGAAAGATTCTTAGACGTGAAATATGATGAGTGATTTTGTGTCACAACACAGAGCAGAATTGTGAGCTCTTGCTTGAATGTTATTAGGAAACATTCTGGAACATTGAAATGTGTCTCCAACCTTAGGAAACTGAAAGACAACACCGTAATTTCACCTTCACATGAAACTTCCAAAGGAAATAAAAACTACAAAATGTAAAAGGCGATTTTCTCTTTTAAAAATTGCTTTACATATTTTAACTCTTGTATTTCCCTTGGGGGTTAGATATTTCGGTCACATAGTTATCCAATTAAAATGAAAACTCTCTGCTTTATCCTTTAGGCGAGGACAGCTGCCAGCTGCTAAGTTTTATAAAGTCTTTAATCTTGTCCATAAATATTTAACAAGAATTGGTTGGTATACAAGCTGAAGTAGAGTAAGAAATCAAAGACAGGATCTTGAAAATAACCTTTATATTTTGTGAAAGCTGTATAAGACAGAGGCAGAATGACCGGCTTCCTCTTTTTTTGTGAAAATATTAAATATTTCTCAGTATTTTGATCACTCTTTTAGACTTCTTGTCCTCACAAATGTGCAAAAACAGCCAGATTATAAAAAGATATTAAATGTGACTATCATGCCCTTTTTTCTTGTATCCTGCCATTTGTTTCTGAGACAACCTCTCATGTTTCCATGGAAACCCACACACAGGATCTCTAAGAACTTTAGCAGCATTTGATGATACAGGCATCTCTTTTTTATTCTTACAGCCAAACACACACACACACAGAGACACACTTACATATACAGGCACACCTTGTTTTATTGCACTTTGCTTTATGGCACTTTGCAGACACTATGTTTTTTACACACTGAAGGTTTGTGTCAATCCTACACTGAGCGAGTCTATCAACACCATTTTTCCAACAGCACATGTCACTTCATGTCTCTGTGTCATGTTTTGGTAATCCCCACAATATTTCAAACTTTTTCATTATTATATCTGTTATGGTGATATGTGATCAGTCATCTTTGATGTTACTATTGTAATTATTTTGAGACCCCATGAACAGTGCCCATACAAGATGGTAAATTTAATCAATAAATGTTTTATGTGCTGTGACTACTCCAACACCACCATTCCCCCGTCTCACTTCCTGTCCTCAGGCTTCCCTATTCACTGAGACACAATAACATTGAAATTAGAACAATAAATAACCTTACAATGGCAGGAGTTGGAAACCAGCCTGAGCAAGAGCAAGACCCCATCTCTACTAAAAACAGAAAAATTAGCCGGAATCATGGCATGTGCCTATAGTCCCAGCTACTTGGGATGCTGAAGCAGGAGGATCCCTTGAGCCCAGGAGTTTGAGGTTGCAGTGAGCTATGATGATGCCACTGCACTCTACCCAGGGCAACAGAGTGAGACTCTGTCAAAAAAAAAAAAACCTACAATGGCCTCTAAGTGTTCAAGTGAAAGAGCCTCATGTCTCTCACTTTAAATCAAAAGCTAGAAATGATTAAGCTTAGTAAGAATGGCATGTTGAAAGCCAGGACAGGCTGGAATCTAGGTCTCTTATGCCAAACAGTTAGCCAGGTTGTGAATGCAAAGGAAAAGTTCATTTAAAAAAATTAAAAGTGCTACTCTGGTAAACTCATGAATAATAAGGAAGCAAAACAGCTTTATTGGTGATAATGGAGAAATTTTAGTGTTCTGGGTAGAAGATCAGACCAGCCACAATATTCCCTTAAACCAATGCCTAATCCAGAGCAAGACTCTAACTCTCTTCGGTTCTATGATTGCTGAGAGAAGTGAGGAAGCTGCAGAAGAAAAGTTTGAAGTTAGCATAGGTTATTTCATGAGGTTTAAGGATAGAAGCTGTATACGTAACATAAAAGTGCAAGGTGAAGGGCTAATGTAGAAGCTAAAACAAGTTATTCAGAAAATCTAGCTAAGATAATTGATGAAGGTTGCTACACACAACAACAGATTTTCAATGTAGAAGAAACATCTATTATTGGAAGAAGATCCCATATAGGATTTTCATAGCTAAAGAAAAGTCAATGCCTGACTCTAAACCTTCAAAGGACAGGCAAACTTTCTTGTTAGGGGCTTATTAATAACTTAAAGTTACTAATGCAGTTAATAACTTTAAGTTGAAGTCAGTGCTTATTTACCATTTCAAAAAACCAGGGGCCCTTAAGAGTAATGCTAAATCTACTCTTCCTGTGTTCTATAAATGGAACACACAGCACATCTGCTCACAGCATGGTTTACTGAATATTTTAAGCCCTCTGTTGAGACCTACTGTTCAGAAAAATAGATTCCTTTCAAAATATTACTGCTTATTGATAGTGCACGTAGTCACCCAAGAGCTCTGATGGAGATATACAAGGAGCTGAATGTTATTTTCATGCCTGCTAACACAACATCCATTCTGCAGCCTATGGATGAAGCAGTAATTCTGACTTTCAAGTCTTATTATTTAAGAAATACATTTTGTAAGGCTATCTGCAGCTGTAGATAGTGATTTTTCTGATGAAACTGGGCAAAGCAAATTGAAAACTTTTTGAAAAGAATTCATCATTTTAGATGCCATTAATAACATTTGTGATTCATGACAGAAAGTCAAAATATCAACATTAACAGAAGTTTGGAAAAAGTTGATTCTAGCCTTGATGGATGACTTGGAGGGGTTCAAGATATCAGTGGAGGATGTAACCACAGATGTGGTAGAAATAGAAAGAGAACTAGAGTTAGAAGTGGAGCCTGGAGATGTACCTGAATTGCTGCAATCTCATGATAAAACTTGAACAGATAGAGAGGGGGCAGGGCAAGATAGCCAAATACAAATCTTCAGTGATTGTCTCTCCACACAAACACCAAATTCAACATCTATCCATGCTAGCAAGCTTCTTCAAAAGAATGAAAAATCAGGTGAGCAATCCATACTACCTGGCACTAAAATTATATCCAGGAAAGAAGCACTGAAGAAGACAGAAAAGACAATCTTGCATTGTCCACTCCACCCCTCCCCAGCCCCCTAGCTGTGCCATGCCAGCACTCTGAATGAAGAGAGAATCTCTTTGTGCCCAGGGGAGGGAAAGTGAAGTGATTGTGGGACTATGCATTGAAACTCAGGGCCATGCTGGCACAGAGGAACACAGCACAGGGAAGAGTTCTGCTTGTATTCATGGAGGAAGCATTTATACCAGCCCATCCAGACAAAAATCCTCTGCCCTGAAACATGAATTCCAGCTACCCCTACCACCAGCTGACAAAATCAGCCTGGGAACTGGACTAAATTCATAAAGCAGTCAGGCCACCAAAGGCTGCAGTCCTTGGCAATTCCTGCAGCTGTGCTGGCACTGAGCCAGCAGACCTGGGTGCAAATGACCCAGTGAGACACCAGTGGTGGTAGCCAAGTCAGTGTCTGTGTCACTCCTGCCCCAGCTACAGGCAGTGGAGCTCAGGGAGTCTTCTTCCACTCTGGGAAAGGAAAGAGAAAAGTTCAGAAGACTTTCTTTTGGCAACTTGGGTACCACCTCAGTCACAGTAAAACAAAGTACTAAGTAGACTCTTGAAGCCCCACGGAGTAGGCCTTAGTTCCTTGAAGGCATTTCGGGGCCCAACCTGCGCCAGAAGAAAACATACTACCCTGAAGGGAAGGAATCAGTCCTGGCTGGATTTACCACTTACTGACTAAAGAGCCATTGTGCTTTGAATAAACATCAGAGGTAGGCAGGCAACAGTCACTGTGGAATTTGAGTGAGACTGGGCTGGCTTCAGATGTGACCTGGTGGTGGTGGCCATGAAAGAGTGCTCACATCACTCCTCCCCCAACTCCTGTAGTCCAGCACAGAGAGTGAAGGAGGAGAGTGAGAGACTTTGCCTACTAACCAAAAGAATAGAATTCACCAATATCTTACCCAAATCTATCAAAGTGGCACCACCAGGGGTCTGCAAGAATCATAGCATTACTGGGATTGGGGCACTCCCAGTGCTTATATGGCTATCATGATCGAAGACTTACATCAAAACACTCAACTAACTTTGAATATCTGGAAAGCCTTCTCAAAAAGGACAGGTTCAAACAAGCCTGGATGGCAAAGATTAAAATAAATATGCAACCCTTCAATACCCAGATATCTACGAATATCCATAAGCACCCAGGAAAATATGACTTCACCAAACAAACTAAATAAGATACCAGTGACCAATCCTGGAGCAATGGAGATATGTGACCTTCCAGACAAAGAATTCAAAATAGAAGTCCTGAAGAAGCTCAGTGAACTTCAAGACAACACAGAGACAACACAGAGAAGGAATTCAGAAACCTATCAGAGAAATTTAACAAAGACATTGAAATGATTTTTTAAAAATCAAGCAGAAATTCTGGAGTTGAAAAAAATCAAATTGACAAACTGAGAAATGCATCAGAGTGTCTCAACAGCAGAACTGACAAAGCAGAAGAAAGAATTTGCGAGCTTGAAAACAGTCTATTTGAAAATATACACAGTTAGAAGAAAAAAAGAAAAAAGAATAAAAAGTAATGAAGCACACCTACAAGATCTAGAAAATGGCCTCAAAAAGGCAAATCCAAAAGTTATCAGCCTTAAAGAGGAAATAGAGAAAGAAATTGGGGTAGAAAGTTTATTCAAAGAAATAACAACAGAGAAATTTCCAAACCTAGAGAAAGATATCAATATTCAGGTACAAGAAGGTCATAGAAAATCAAGCAGATTTAACCCAAACAAGACTACCTCAAGGCATTTAATAATTAAGCTCTCAAAGGTCACAGATAAGGAGAAGATCCTAAGGGAAAGAAGAAAAAAGTGACATATAAGGGAGCTCCAATACATCTAACAGAAGACTTCTCAGTGGAAACCTTACAGACCAGGAGACAGTTATATGACATATTCAAAGTGCTGAAGGAAAAAAAATACTTAAACCTAGAATACTATTTCCTACAAAAAATGTCTTTCAAACATGAAAGAGAAATAAAAAATTTCTGAGACAAATAAAGGCTGAGTGGTTTCATTGACACCAGAAGAAATGTCAGAAGTTCTTCAATCTGAAAGAAAAAGACCTTAATGAACAATAAGAGACATCTGAAAGTACACAGCTAACTAGTGACAGTAAGGACACAAATACAGAATATTCTATTGCTGCAACTGGGGTGAATAAACCACTTGTATCTTGAATAGGAAGACAAAAAGACAAACTTATCAAAAATAAATAACTACAACCACTTTTTGACAAATAGTATAAAAAGATATGGATGGAAACAACAAAAAGTTAAAAAATGGGGGAGATGGAGTTTAAGTACAGAATTCCTGTTAGATTTCTCTTTGCTTGCTTATTTGTTTTTTGGTTTGCTAGTATGCAGAGTTGTCATATGTTTAAAATAATTGGTTATAAAGTGTTTTTTGCAAGCCTCACGGTAGCCTCAAATCAAAAAACCTACAAAAGATACAAAAAAAAGATGAAAAGCAAGAAATTAAAACACACTACCAGAGAAAAATTGCTCCTACCAAAGGATGACAGGAAGGAAGAAAGAGAGGACAACAAAACAACCAGAAATCAAATAATAATATAGCAGGAGTAAGGCCTCACCTACCAATAATAACATTGAATGTGAATTGACTAAATTCTCCAATCAAAAGACACAGGGTGGTTGAATTCATAAAAAAATAAGAACCAACCATAAATTGTCTGTAAGAAACACACTTCACCTATAAAGACACATATAAACTGAAAATAAAGGGACGGAAAAAGACATCCCATGAAAATGGAAACCAAAAAGGAGCAGGAGTAGCTATACTTCTATCAGATAAAATAGATTTCAAAACAAAAATTGTAAAAAGAGACAAAGAAGGGCATTATATAATGATAAAGTGGTCAATTCAGCAAGAGGATATAGTAATTCTAAATACATATGCACCCAACACTGAAGCACCCAGATATATAAAGCAAATATTATCAAAGCTAAGGAGAAAGATACACTTCAATACAATAATTATTGGATGCTTCAACACTACACTTTCAGCATTGAACAAATCATCCAGATAGAAAATTAACAAGGAAACATTGGACTTAATCTGCACTATAGACCACATGGGCCTATAGATATTAACAGATCATTTAATACAACAGATGCATAATACATGTTCTTCTCCTCAGCTGATAGATCATGCTCAAGTATAGACCATATGTTAAGCCAAAAAACAAGTCTTAAAAAATTCAAACAAATTGAAATCATATCAAGTATTTTCTTTGACCACATGGAACAAAACTAGAAATCAGTCACAACAGGAACATTGGAAATTATACAAACATATTAATTATTAATAAATGATATGTTCTTGAATGACCAGTGGGTCAATGAAGAGATTAAAAAGAAAATTTAAAAATGTCTTGAAACGAATGAAGATGAAAACACAGCATATAAAAACCTATGGCATACAGAAAAAGCAGTATTAAGAGAAACATTTATAGCAATAACTGCCTACATCAAAAAAGTAGAAAAGCTTCAAATAAGCAACTTAATGATGCATCTCAAAAAACTAGAAAAACAAGAGCAGATGAAACACAAAATTAGTAGAAGAAAAGAAACTATAAAGATCAGAACAGACATAAGTGAAATTTAAACAAAAAAAATCAATGAAATGAAAAGGTTTTTCAAACAGATAAACAAAATTGACACACCTTTAGCCAGACCAAGAAAAGAAACAGAAAAGACCCAAATAAATAAAATCAGAGATGATAAAGGAGACATCACAGCTGATACTGCAGAAATCCAAAGGATCACTAGAGACTACCTATATGCCAATAAATTGAAAATCCTAGAGGAAATGTGTAAATTCCTAGACACGTACAATCTACCAAGATTGAACCAGGAAGAAATCCAATAAGTAACCAGGAAGAAATCCAAAAATAAACCAGTAATAAGTAACAAGATAGAAGCAGGAATAAAAAGTCTGCCATCAAAATAAAGCCCAAGACCCAAGGGCTTCACTGCTAAATCCTACCAAGCATTCAAAGAAAAATTAATGCCAATCTTAGTTATACAAAAAATCAAGGAGGAGGGAATATTCCCAAACTCATTCTACAGGACTTATATCACACTGATACCAAAACCAGACAAACACACAACCAAAAAAGAAAATTATAGGACAATACCTCTGCTGAATATAGATGGAAACATCCTTAACAAAATATTAATACTAGCAAATGAATTCACAACATATTGAAAAGATTATTCATCATGATCAAGTGGGATCCATCCCAGGGATGCAAGTATGTTTCAACATGCAAAAAATCAATGAGATACATCATATCAACAGAAAGAAGAACAAAAACGATGTGATCATTTCAATTGATTCTGAAAAATCATTCAATAAAATTCAACATCCCTTCATAATAAAAACTCTCAAAAAACTGGGCATAGAAGCAACTTAATGGGGAAAAATTAAAAGTGTTTTCTCTAAAATCTGGAGCAAGACAAGGATGCCCACTTTCAGCACTGCTATTCAACATAGTACTGACAGTTCTAGCTAGAGCAATCAGATAAGAGAAAGAAATAGAAGGCATCCAAACTGGAAAGGAACAAGTCAAATTATCTTTGTTTGCAGACAATATGATTTTATATCTAGAGAAACCTAAACACTCCACACAAAAAAAAAACTTTTAGAAGTGATAAACAAATTCAGTAAATTTGCTGAAAACAAGGTCAATATACAAAAATCCATAGCATTTCTATTAATATGTATCAACAGTAAACAATCTGAAAAAGAAACCAAGAAATTAATTCCATTTACAAGAGCTACAAATAAAATAAAATACCTAGGAATAAATTTAACAAAAGAAGTAAATGATCTCTATAATGAAAACTATAAAACATCAATGAGATAAATTGAAGACACAAAAAATGGAAAAATATTTTATGCTCATGGATCGGAAGAATCAATATTGTTAAAACGTCCATACTACCCAAAGCAGTCTACAGAATCAATGTAATCCCCATCAAAATACAAATGACATTCTTCAAAGTAGAAAAAATAATCCTAAAATTTTTATGGAACCACAAAAGACCCAGAGTAGACAAAGCCATTATGAACATAAGGAAGAAAACTGGAGGAATCAAGTTACCTGACTTCAAATTATACTACAGAGCTGTAGTAACCAAAACAGCATAGTACTGGCATAAGAACAGACACATAGACCAATGGAACAGAATAGAAAATCCAGAAATAAATCCACGTATCTATACAGAACTTACCTTTGACAAAGTTGCTAAGAACATACAGTGGGGAAAGGACAGTCTCTTCAATAAATGGTGCTGGGAAAGATCCTCCACCCACAGAAGAATGAATCTGGACCCTTATCTCTCATTATATACAAAAAATCAAATCAAAATGGATTAAAGACTTAAATTTAAGACCTGAAACCATGAAACTACTAAAAGAAACTTTGGGGAAAATGCTGCAGGACCTTGGCCTGGGCAAGGACTTCTTGAGTAATACCTCTAAAGCAGAGGCAACCAAAGCAAAACTGGACAAATGGTATCACATCAAGCTAAAATGCTTCTACACAGCAAAGGAAACAATCAACAAAGGGAAGAGACAAACCACAGGATGGGAGATAATATTTTCAAACTACCCATCTGACAAGGGACTAATAACTAGAATATATAAGGAGCTCCAGCGTTTCAATAGGAAAAAAAATCAAATAATCTGATTAACAAATGGGCAAGGGATCTAAATAGATATCTCTTAAAAGAAGACATGCATATGGCCAAAAGGTACATGAAAAATGCTCAACATCATTAGTCATCAGAGATGTGCAAATCAAAACTACAATGAGATACCATCTCACCCCAGTCAAAATGGCTTTTATCAGAAAGTCAAGCAATAATGAAAGCTGCCAAGGATATGGAAAAAGGGGAACACTCATATGCTGTTGCCTGGATTGTAAATTAGTGCAACCACTATGGAAAACACTATAAAGCTTCCTCAAAAAACTGAAAATGAAACGACCACATGATCTAGTGATCCCACTGCTAGGTATATAGCCAAAGGAGGGGAAATCAGTGTACTGAAATGATAGCTATACTCCCATGTTTATTACAGGACCATTCACAATAGCCAAGATTTAGAATCAACCTAAGTGTCCATCAGTGGATGAGTGGATAAAGAAATTGTCATACATATGCACAATGGAATATTATATCACCACAAAAAAGAATGAAATCCTGCCATTTGCAACAAAAGGGATGGAGGTGGAGAACTTTATGTTAGTGAGATAAGCCAAGCACAGAAAGAAAAATCTTGCATGTTCTCACGCATATGTGGGAGCTGAATATTACACATGATTTTATGGAGACAGAAAGTAAAATGATGGATACCAGAGGCTGAGAAAGGTAATGAAGAGAAGGGGATAAAGTGGGGATGGTTAATAAGTGGGGATGGTTAAAGGGTGCAAAAACATAGTTAGATAAAATGAACAATATTTGATAACACAACAAAGTGACTGTAATCAACAATAAGTTAGGGTATTCTTTAAAATAACTAAAAGAGTAGAATTAGAATGTTCCTAACACAAAAAATGATAAATGCCTGAGGTGATGGATATTCTGATTTGATTAATCTACATTATATGCCTATATCAAAACATCACATGTACCCTATAAAGATACACAGCTATTTAATAATATGTAGCCATAATAATTAAAAAGAAACAAGAAAAAAAAAACTTGAACAGATGAGGAAGGAATTGCTTCTCATGGATGAGCAAATAATGTGTTTTCTTGAGATAGAATTTACTCCTGGCGAAGAAGCTGTGAACACTGTTGCAATTAAAGATTTAGGATATTACATAAATTTAGTTGATAAAGCAGTGGCAGAGCTTGAGAGAATTCATTCCAATTTTTAAAGAAGTTCTATTGTAGGTAAAATGTTATCCAACAGCATCGCATGCTGCAGAGAAATCTTTCCTGAAAGAAAGGGTCAATCAACATGGAAAACTTCATTGTTGTCATAATTTAAGAAATTGCCACAGCCGCCCTAATCTTCAGCAACCACCATGCTAATCATTCAACAGCCATCATCATCAAGGCAGAATCCTCCACCACCAAAAAGATTACAACTCTCTGAAGGCTCAGATGCTTGTTAACATTTTTTAATTAAGGTATATATATTATGTTTTTTAGACATAATGTTATTGTACACTTAATAGATTACAGTAAAATGTAAACAAAAAATGTGTGACTTGCTTTGTTGCGATATTTGCTTTAATGTGGTAATCTGGAACCAAACCCACAATATCTCCATGCCTGCACATATAGACAAACCTATGTATAACACATAGAGCCACATATGCTTAGACACAGACCACCACCACCACAACCACCATCCTGTACATCTCTGTCACAGTATCCCAAATAGACTAAAAACTCACAATAGGTAACTAATCACAAACAGGCCAAGGATCCCCATTCTCTTCGTTGGTCAAGTGAGGAGAGAACGCTGCCACTGCCTTGATCAGGTCTCTGGACTTCCTCCTTTTCTTTCCCCACCTCCCAATTCCACTTTGTAAGCCTTTCAAGGTTGTCTTTCTTTCCATATCCTCCCAGGGCAGAGGGCCCTTTTGAGATTATCCTCTTCATACTCCTGCATCACCAGGAATCATAGAGCATTCCAGAGAAGGGAGAATTACGCTGATGGCAGAGATCTTTTAGACCGGAGAGTTTTCCCCACTTGCCTTAGTGGGGACCTGCCCCAAAGGCACCCAGCCCAAAAGAAGCACAGATTTTAGGATTAAGCACTCTTTGCTAGCAAGAAATTCTTCTTTAAAGCTAACAAATGTCTCAGCTGCACCCTAAACTCACTTGATTATGTTCCTACTCTGTCCTTAAGGGAGATTAAAATCAGGAGGCAACCACTTTTGCTACATTAGGGCAGAATGGTAGGTGAAAGAGAGAGGACCAAACGTCAGGAAGGAGGGAGGAAGAGAGAGAGAAAGACATTCCTACTTATTCTCAGGCCTCCTTATTCCAGCTCAGTCATTCTGGACTTTCAAGTTATTCTTTACTGTTTTAGAAAAATGTTATTTTCCATTGGTTGAACCCTACTTTGGGTTTCTTCTACTATCCCAACTTCAAGATTTTCTACTCCTGGACATCCCAGAAGACTCAAACTATTGACTAGGGGTTCTCTAGGCCTTTGAGGTTGCTTTCCTCTGATAGTCATCCATCCTGATTCTGCTCCTTTGTATAATATCAGGCCGACATGTCCACAGCCCACTCAGCACTTTATCCATTCACTCAACAAACACGTAGACAGTATCTACTATGTACAAAGCACTGCGCTAGCCACTGGGTTTATAACTATGAACAAAAGTGACATAAATCCCTGCCTGCTTAAAGCTTACACACTTCCTTCTGCTGGTTCTGGCCCAGCTCTGACTCTGTGCTTTCTCCAGACCACCCTGATTCATGGCTTGGCCACCCCTGATTCATGGCTTAGCCTCCCATTAAGATCCTGATCCTTCCCATTGCCCGTGGGGTGCTGGTATTCATTTCTCACTGCCTTGACTCTAGAGTCTTCTACAGGCTGGCTCAGATCTACACAATGACATTCTTCATTTTTGTACCATCTCAAATTGGGTCCCCAGACATCCTAATGGCTCAGGTGGACAACCATTACCACGATCATTTTTTAATTTTTTGTATATTTTGTGTTTTCTGTGTGCCAGGGACTGTTAAAATGTCTCACACATATTAATTCATCTAATTCACATAACACTACCTAAAATGAAGGAAGTGTAGCCAGCCTGATTTGTTGACTAACAGAAAAGCTGTGACCTGCCCAAAGGCACCCAGCCCAAAAGAAGCACATCTGGGTTTGCTATCGTGCATTTGCCAACTTGGCTTTTCATTTTCAGATATTCTTCTTACCTTTTATTGTGCTTCCATCCATGATTCCTTTGCCCCAAGATCCTTTGAAATGTGACCCACACTATACAAATTATCCATCACTTGATATTCCTCTTTCATCTCTCTAATAAAACACTTAAGTGGCCCTGGGCCAAGGACATTGCCCTGCAGGTCCCACTTCTTACATCCCCCAGGTTGATAAAGAGGAAGACATCAGAGATCCATTTTGTCAAACTGCAAAGAACGGGTGTTCAAGCATGCTCCCTGCATCTCAGTTCTGGTATCATAAAAGGTGTTTGGATTTTACTGTCTCCTCCCATATGGCGCTTCATTATATTGTCCACATGACATCCTCTCTCCTTGACATATCTCATCCCTCATGTAATGATAATTACCAGCCCTAAGCTCCTCTAACTTCTCTAGGGCAGTTTCCTACAGATCTAGGTTTTGTTTTATTTATCACTTCTCTCTGCCCTTCCTTGCCTTAATTAAACTCGGCCTCAGGACACAGAAAACCAAAGAACTTATTTTTTTCTTCCTTTTTGAAAGCAATATTGTTTCCTGGAGCCAGCAAATATTCCTCCCCTATCTTCCACCCCTCTCCAAACGCCCTAGTTATGTCTCAAACACCATTTGTCCTGTGTTTTCCCATTTCTGTTTGGCTGGGTGTTTCAAGGTTTGATTTACATTTTAATGGTTTCTGATCCAAAGGGAGGATATAAATGAGAAGTGTTCTTTATTTTCCCCCTTTTACAGGAAACTCTCATCGTTTTTCCAAACCATTGAAAAGCAGCTATTTTGTCATTCAAGACAATCTTCACAGTTCACCGAAAAGGCCTTTTCTGTTATTTACATAAATAGATGGATGGAAAATAATTTTTCTGATGATATCAACTCTCCATTATAAGAAAGAAAGGTCAACAGATCTTAAATCTCATCAAATGTATGCCTACCCACGTAGCATGGTTCACCCAAAATTGGGGCTGTCTTCCATTCTCCCAATCCTCATTTACAAAAAACAAACAAAATCCTGCCCTCGGGTTTATACAAAGTCCTTGATATCTTAGTACAATGAACATACTGAATTTCTCCAAGACTGAAGTGGCCAGTGACCACACTCAGGATAAAGGATCATCCCTCCCCAATCCATTCCTCTTCCATGTGACAGAATGATGTTTCTGGAACGTTGTGCCATTGCCCTGCAAAACAGTTTCTCACGGTTGCCCTTTGTTTTCAGGCTGAAATGTCGGCTGGGCAGTCTGATGCCCCGCCTCCCCCATCTCACCTCCCACTCAGTGCACTTCACCTTCCTGCTCGTGGGTCCCCAGCATCCTGGCTGCTCCCTCTGCCGCAGTGTCAGCCCTGCTCTCTGCTCTCTCTGTACTTCGCTAATTCCTTTTCCCCAAGAGGACTCGGCTGAGGTGTCCCCTCCCTGGGAAGCCTTGCCTGCCTGCCTGTCCCTGTCTGCTCTGCTCTCTATGGTGACTAAGTGCTTCTCTGTGTCATGGCACTAAATGTAGAGATCACTGTCTCCCCTACCTGCTATCATCCTGCCAGGAAAAAGGATGTTTTTCCTTCATGTTTCCCCCTTGCCTCCTCAGAATAATGTAGTAATTTAACAAGTTGATGGACAGTGGAACAGATGATTCAATAAATGAATAAACAAATAAAGGGAAAGAATGGAGGTGAAATCACCCAAGACCATCATCCAAAGGGTCACAATTTTCATGAGGACCACCCCTGATTGTGGGGACCAGAAAGCCCAGCATCTACCTGGAACAGCCATATAAATGATGAAGCTGAAGTCACTGAGCCTCAGAAGAGTCTCAACTTTGCAGTACTTGGTCATAAAGGGCAGGTTTCCAGCATTTTGCCAACGGGGCAGGTTATTCTCTGAAGCTCTAACTGTCCACGGCAATAAGGCCTCACTAACATCCACCAGCAGCTCCAGCATGCACTGCTCACAGGAACGTTTCACTCCTTGTTTTGCCAGCAGCCTCTTGGTCAGTCCCCTGAAAGTCCTCCTTCCTGCTCAAGGACACAGACATGCAAATCTTACATCTGCCACAGAGACTGAATCCCTCTGAACTAATTCTCAATTATCGGTGGCAACAGGAGATAGTCTAGATAACTCGCTTTTCCCAAAGATCTGAACATTTCATCTTAGCCGATGCTTTCCACTTCATCATCATCACCAACACGATTACTGAAGTGCTCAGCAGAATGTAACATAGGTGCTGGCAAAGCACACAAATAAACACGTAGGGAAAGGTGTACTTTACAGTTCTGACAGCCAAGAGGCTGATATCCTTGATATTTACTTGGAAAAAGTTCGTAAGAGAAACAATAAGACCTATTTTTTTTTAAGAGGAAGCAGACAGACACTTCTGCTTCTGGAAAGATGGAATAAGTGTAAGTTTCTAATTTCCTCCTACTAAGTACAATTAAACACCCTGGACATTAAATATAAAACAAAGGAGAAGTCTCTGGAAGGTGGAGAGAAGAAGGCCTGTGGGCCAGGGGTCTTGAGGCATGACGTGGTAGTGAGTTGCCTGGGCTTTCTTTTGGCTTCATGGATCCCAGACTTGGAACTGAAGAAGCCAGCAAACTTGAAATGCCACTGAGGACAAACCAAACACAAAAGCCCCCAAAAAGCCTGCTTTCTCTAGTAAAAGGACCAAAAAAGGGGCAGGCCAGCAAGACAGATGACTTTTAGACAATAAAGTGCTCGACTCCAGGCAATCACCACAGATAAAACTGTGCTCCCCTGCCAACCCATGCCAGAAAAGGCCTGGTGGGAGCTTGACTTGCACCCTCTTCAGCTGGTAACAAGGTGCCCCAAACTCCCCCACTAGGGAGGTGTCAGGGAGGAAAGAATAAGGAGCCAAGGCTCTCATCCCCACCGGGCACTAACAAGGTCCCCATTCCCACAGTGTCAGTAGAGTCCACACGGGAGGCCAGGGCTACCTCAGGAACAAGTCGCCCATGCAGCAGTGATGGGCAGGTGCTGTTGGAGGCCTGGTGGCATCAGGACTTTCACCACCCAGCAGTGGGAATGAGAGCACCTTCCCCCGTGGCAGCAGTGGAGGCCACATGGGAGTAGCAATAAGGCACCCCCACCCTTCCCAGGCAAAGGTGGTATCAGCAAAGACCCAGCAGGGAGCAGGATCTCCCACCCCATCCAACAGTCAGGGAGCCCCAGCCCCTCAGGCATCAGCAGAAGGTAGTGAGGAACCAGGATTCCCACCCCTACCTGGTAGTAATGAGGTAGTGGGGCCCCCTTGCCTGATGGAGCAATGTTACAAAAAGACAGCTAAAGTGGAAGCTCTAAGTAAGATCCAGGGTCTCATGATTCAATAAAAAATCATCACAAACAACCAGAAAAATTCAAATTTGAATAGAAAAAAATCTATACATCACTACACAGAAATGTTAGAATTACATCAGCCATTATACAATGCTTCAGTGAGCAATTAAGAACATGTTTGATATAAACGAAAAAATAGATTCAGGAAAGAAATGGAAAATCTCAGCAAAAAAACCAAAGATATAAAGAAAAACCAAATAGAAGTTTAAAACTGAAAAGTACAATGACCTACATAAAACTCAGCAGAGGGACTCAACAGAGGAATGTTGAGGACAGAAGAAAGAATTAGTGACTTTGAAGACAGAACAATAGAAATTATCTAACAGAGAGAGAGAATAAATGTGCACATATGTAGACACACACACACACATACACACACACAAGAAACGGAGGTAAAGGCTACATGGAATATCTCTGTATTATTCCCTATTTCTGCATGTGAATACAGAATATACAATTGTCTCAAAATAAAAAGTTTCATTTAAAAACAAGCAGAAAATAGGAGATGTCTTGAATGGCAATTCACCAAAGAGCAAATAAAAATAGCAAATAAAGTTGGGGGGGGGAGTTTAATCTTACTAATCAATGAAGCCAAGACATTTTTTTCAACAAGAAATAAATTTCTAGCAGTTTCTGCACATAATGGGGTAAAACTTCCATTTCAGTATAATAGAACCTTAGGCGTTCTAGCCCCTAAGCCATCTGTATGGCTTGCTTTACTTACTCAGAACACGAATGTGATCAAATTGCTCTAATTTTCCCAAAGGGCTATTTAAGCATTTACAGCTAATAGTCGCAGGACCTAGCAAATATTTTTGTAGCTAACTCTTGTTGAATGTCTTTGTGCCAAGAACTATATAATACACTTCACGTATTTTATCTCATTTAATCCTCACCACAATCCTATGAGGAAGGTACTTGCAGAATCCCTCTTTTATAAATGAGGAAATTGAAGCTTAAAGAGATCAAGCAAATTGCACGAGATGGCCCAGCCCAGAAATGGTAAAGTCAGGATTCAAAGTCAGGCAGTCAGATCCCAGAGGACTATCACCCTCAATGCTTTAGCAAAACTACCTCTTCCTTGCTCTTTGAGCTTCAGGGGAGAAAAAAGAGAAAAAAAAAACCACCTCTTCCTGGTGGGCAGATCTCCCAGAAGGAACAGATCAGTTTGCGTTTGGAGCCCAGGAGCTTTCTGAGACCATGATCCTGCTGTGCCTCAGATTCTAAACTGGCACCTCGACTCAACCAAATCTTCCTGACCCTTAAAGTCTGCTGCGAGGAAGGAGCTCGAGAGCACGAATGGGACCTCAACAAGAGAGGGAAGGTATCTACTGGCCCAGGCACAACAGGGGCCCTGAAGTTCACAGGCTGGATGGGGGGAATGTGGATGATGCTACCAGCATGCACTGCCCCGACGCAGCCAGCTGGCACGACTGCTCAGCTTGGCAACAACAGGGAAGCATGTGTGGGGTTCACGGATCAGGCCCTGAACTGCACGGGGTCAGTCTCCAGCAGAGAGTGCCCCGGCAGCCTCTGGCAGAAGTTACTGCTCAGATGCCCATTATCTCATTTCTGAACATTTGGAAGTCAAACAAATTCCACGCGGTGGATTCTCAGATGAGGCAGAGATGACGGTGTTGCTGGGAGGCCTCAAAAGAGACATATTGAATCTCCTGCGAATATTAGCCATAAATGCTTAAATAACCCTTCGGGAAAATTAGAGCAATTTGATCAAATTTGTGCTCTGAGTAAGTAAAGCAAGCCATACAGGTTATATTAATTGTTGAAGAAATATACATTAAAATAACAGTGAAATGCCAGCTCTTAAGTTTCTAAGGTAGTAAATTATACTAATACTTCCTGGTGACAGAGAGAGCTGGATGAGATTGGAACTCTGACATGTTACCACAGAAGGGACTGTGAGCGGATTGGGCCCCCGTGGAAAGCAGCTTAACGCTAGGCATCCCAACCCCTGCAGGACCAGCGAAGATGGATGGGGAGGGGTGCTCACGGTGGCATTGTCCGCGACGGTGAGAAATTAGGTTCAACAATAAGGGAAAGGTTAAACAAACAGAAAGTATCCACACAGTGGACTATTATTGACCATTAAAGTTATGAAAAACATGTTTATTAGTAAAAAGAAGTGTTTATAGTATGTTAAGTGAAAGAAAACCAGGCACAGAAATAAATATGTAGCATGATCTCAGCTATATGTGCACACAAGGAAAAGTCAAGATAGAAATATAACAAAAGGTAAATAGTTTGTATCTCTCAGTGGTGGGATTTCAGAACTGTTTTATTTTTATATTCCAATTTTCCAAAATGCTAAATTTCTAAAATCGGGATGTTACTTTTGTAATGGAAGGAAACAACTAAAAGAGAAATCGATCACTCCTGTGATCTCTGGGAAGTGACTAATGAAGGAGATGAACACAGAGTGAGTGGAATAAAAGAAGCTGCAGCAGATAAATGAGCAAGGAGAGAGGTGATTTCACGTATATAAGTGCACACATATGCCTTTATGGCCGTTAGAAAGCTGCTGGCCAAAGGAAAATGGATAGCTTATGTTTACTATTTATCACTGTCACTGTCTGAGAAATAACACCCAAAGGGAAAAGCCAGATGGCATCCAGGCTAGGGAAGGACAGAGAAAAGAGAAGGGTCTAATAATCTGTAAGCCAGGAAACACCTGGATGTGCAAAATCTGAGCACAGTAGAGACCAGCGCACTGTGTCACCGGGCATTTGTTTTCTCCCTTCCTGGACACCTTGACTGTCCTCCCGCAGAAGGTCAGTAGCCTCAGCAGAATTACCAGGGGGTAAAAAACCAAGCAAACAAGCAGCCCCTCTCTTTCTGCTGCCCCAGCCCCTCCCCACAGACCCCGATGTGCCCGGGGGTGCGCAGAGTGCTCAGCCTGGGCCCAGGGGCAGCTGATTCTAAGCTGCACACAGTGTCCAATCCTGCAAGCAACGTCCACAGATATAAACCCGTTATCCATGTCTTCAGTAGGGAATAGATTGCAAGTTGGATATTTCTAGAACTTTTCAGTTTTTTCACTAGGTTAAAACAAACACCCAACCCCTCTACAAGAAGCACTTGCCTCTCATTTTGGTATGCAAGTGAGAGAGATTTGTAAATTTATCTATGTTTCTAGAAAATATGCTCCATATGGAGCAATTAGTGCACGTTCAGAGAACCATGTCTGTACCTTTTTAAGGTAATTCAAATACAGCTCAAGCACCAACAATACAATTGGCAGGAGACTATCACCAGCGAAGCCGTGAGTGAGCAGCATCCCCCGACTCGAGCCGAGCAGACCGCAACAGCAAAACAACACAAACAGAAATTCTGTTGACTGTTCCAGTGTACCAAGTGCTTTGCATAAGTTATTTTAAAAGGAAAACTCCTAAATGATTTAAATCATTATTAATTCTTTCCTGAATTTTAAAAGGAAATATCATGCCTACCATAGTTATGAAATAATTTAAAAGAATAAAAATGTATGTCTTGGGCCTGTGACATCTGTGACATGTGCCTACTTTGTTATAATAACAATTTTCTCACTTTTACACTGTTTTGTCATTGTCTCTTTTCACAGTTATCCAATTATCATTTCATCACTTTTGTTTTATCCCTTTAATAATATTCATTCTATTATCACTGGGTTTGGTACACTGTGTTATCATTCTATATCTATTTCATCATTCTAAAATAATTTTGTTTATTAGTCTTTGTATCATTTACCTGGCACTGTGCTTTGCCCATAGTATCACATTTAACTCTCATAGTAACCAATGGTAGGTGACAATAACATTATTATAATGCAGAAGAAACCCAAGGCCTAAGTAAGCCACCTGCCCAAGAGTGCACAGATATCAGGTAGACGAGTAGGGGTTTGTACTGGGGCTGCCCTCCCCAAAGCCCCTGCATTCACCCTTAAGCCAACACCACCTCCCGCTAGACTACCCTGACGGGAGAAAAAGACATTCTGAGAGTCTCTGAAAAGTCATCATGAAGGACACTTAACCCATTGTGATGGCCTCAGATAATAATGCTGCCCATTGACTCCAGCCATAAAAACCTTCCAGAACCTACAGTGTCTGCAATTATTGAGCTTATCGCTGCACTATTTGCTATTCTTGCCCAGAACAGTAGATAAGGCAAAACATTTTAGAGGTGGATAAAACACAACCATTTAAAAAGGCAGGAAGAGCAGTTGATAAAAATGTAATTACCTGTTTCTTCATGGAACATGTTTGCAAAGTAAAGTCTCTAGTTTTGCTGTTTTTATTGTTGCAGACAATATAAGGCATTTAGGAAAATTATTGTTAAATCTTTCTCTGAGCTCTGTCAAGCAATTTTGCATTACAGTTAATTGATTTTTTTCAAGACTCTGTATTAAGTATACTGACAGCCATAAGCCTATGGCTTGGTCCCTTATCCTATGTTAACTAAGAGGATAAATAGGTTACTCTCAGTTTCATATTCTGTGGCATAGTGCAAGAAAAGATATCTCTCCATTATACATTTCAGCTTACTGTTCTGTTTCCTGTTTCAGGTGTGTTGGCGTTAATGCAATCACTACAGTATGATTATGCAATACTTATAAAACCACATCTGCAAGAAGCAGAGCAGGAAAAGAAAAAAAAACATTATCCTCCCACCTCTGCCCTTTCAAACCTGCTTTGTGGGGGCTAATTCTTCCTTGTGTTAGGGGAAAAAAAAATTTATATTTTTCTTGTCACTCATATTTTTAAAAAATCATCTACTTTTAGAATCCTGATCTTTTTTGTTAATAAAAACTGTTCTGTCCCAAGCAAAAGTCAAAACTCTCAACCGCATTTAATAGGAGAGCTCCTCCCTCATGTGGGAGACAGGGCAAGGCCATGTTCCCCCTTCCCCACCTGGGGCATCTGCCCCTCTCCTCAACTCAGAAAGATGCCTCTGCTTCCTCCAGGATTCAAAAGCAGGAAAGGATTTCCTCCACCTGTGGCAGAGGCTTCGGGCCAACTCTGTCAGGCACAGCTCCTGCCTCCTGCAGTCCATCTGACACAGCCTGGCTCTTTTGGGTCCCAAAGCCCTTACAAGTGGCCAACTCGGGCCTAGTCTCTCCAAGGCACCTCTAGGTCAGCTCTCTTCCTCTCAGGTCATGCCTTGTCTCACCCATCCTTGCCCTGCAAACTCTTTAGAAGTGCAGCCCATTTCCAAAGCAGCCACTCTGCAACCGGCCACAGTATCTCCTGCCTTGAATCCTACAGTCTCTGCTCCTTGTGGTCCCCAGAGAAATAGATAAAGCTTTCTGTGTGGTCTCCTTGAAGCTCTTTCACTGGGCAGAGGTTAAAACAAAGTACTCACCTGCCCTTGCCCATGGCAGAAAGGGAAAGAACATGCTACAACATTTTGACTACTTCCTCCAAAAAATCCTCTCCTGACTTTGCAGCTTCTCCTTATATAGATATATCAGGTTGCAATAACAAGTTAGCCACCAAAATGTCAATAGCTCAGCAAAACTTTGTTTTACTCTCAGGCAAAACCTTCTCAGAATCTAAATGTCTTGCAAAGGCTGCTGCTCTGTGAGATGGTCCCATGATCCTGGCAACTCCAGTTTTGTGGCTCAGCCACAACCACCAAGGTGAGGGAACAGATTGCCTTAGAGACACCACATCCACTCTTTTATGCTTTGGCTGAGAAGTGACAGGTGCTCCTGTCCATTCACAGCCCATTGGCCAGAACCAGTCATGCGGCCCCCTGCCTAGCTGCAAGGAGGCCAGGAACTGTAGGCAAGCACAGGAAGTATTACTCAGACACAACCCACAACAAGGATAAGAGGGTTATGGTCCAAAGCAAGCATTTAATCTCCTCGGCAAGTTCTTCTTCAACACAAAGCATTTCACTTTGTTATATAGGGGTTCTGGTAACTAGTGTCTTGGACCTCAGCCAAAAAGAAGACAAAAAGATTCTCGTTAAATCATCCTATTGTACTTGGGTTAACACTTTAAAAAAATTACGACATACAATGAACAGAACTAACATTTAATAAGCACCTACCAGGTACCAAGCACTGTTTTATGTTGTTTATGTATATGATCTCATTTTACTATCACAAGACGCTAAAATGTAAGGGACAATGCACCAGTTCATCATATGATAGAACCTGAATTTCAGACACTAAATACATAGGCCAAGGTCAGCTCATTACAGAATAAGTTAGGTTTAAAATCTAGACACGTGTTTCACAAAAACATTCTCTTGCACATGGTTCACATTTTGTCCCTCTCAAACAAAATACACCCAATGCATAAATTCATTCTTTCAGCACATGATATAATTGAGAAAGCTATAATGATGGAGTGGAGGGTTAATATTGGGGGTCATTATCAGAATTAATGATCTTCACTGGATTGTAGGGACTTAGAGGTATCACTAGGCTCAAAGTAAAAGAAGTTCTGAGAATAATTTCTTATATTTCTATCAGTCTAATCATTTTCAATCTCATTGTGTGCTGACAAGAGCCATGCCTTCCATGGGATTGTGCCTCAGTTATACTCTCAGCCTTACCCATCCTTGGTAGATGAAAAAATCCTAAAGAGGACAGTGGAGGCAGTGGATGAAAAAAGTGTACTAGTCTCTGCCTGATTCCTTCCCATTTACCTGCTGTCCTCACCTCCATCTTGACCTCTGAGGCCTATCAATTAGACACCTACTTCTTCCTATACACCTAGAATAATGTCAACCATCAGACATTCCATCCACAAATCCCAACACCAATGGTTTCTATAACTTAGGAGATATTCACACTGTAAATCATGTGTCATACCATGATTCCAGCCTTCCTCATTCTGGGGAAAATTGGTATGAATTACTTATGTGCAGGTACATAAGTTAGAGGAAATCTAATGAATTGGCTTGAAAGTACATTGTGTGGTTTGAATGTGCAGGAGACAGGGCATCCTCAACAGCCAGCAGCAATTTAGAGAGTGAGGGAACAGGCTCAAGGACAGGGTCAGTCTTGACCACTTGTAGCCTATGAGAAAAAAAAAATTCTTTTTTAAAGGATTCCTCAGACCTAGGCAATAAGCATAGCCTCTGGCCCCAGAGATGCTGAAGTGCTTAAGAATTTAGTAGTATAGAAGGTAGAAAAGACAAAACAAAACAAAAAGAAGAACCACATGTCAAGATGTTGAATGAGTTTTCCCAAACTGGCCAAAGAATCCCTGTGCAGGTGAGCCTCGGTGCAGGCTAGAGGCCACTCGTGCATTCTTTCTTCCCTGAGGATGTGCAATTCAATGCCACAAATATGTACTGAGCTCTCCTGCAGCAGCCCAGCATCCTCACTGCAGGGAATACAGACATGAGTGTGACACTAGCCTCGCATTAAGGTCAATCACTCTTCTATGCCACACTCTAGAGTTCCTTTTTTTTATTTTTGAGACAGAGTCTCACTCTGCCTGGGCTAGAGTGCCGTGGCATCAGCCTAGCTCACAGCAACCTCAAACTCCTGGGCTCAAGCAATCCTTCTGCCTCAGCCTCCCAAGTAGCTGGGACTACAAGCATGGACCACCATGCCTGGCTAATTTTTTCCATATATTTTTAGTTAGCCAATTAATTTTTCTTTCTATTTTTGGTGGAGATGGGGGTCTCACTCTTGCTCA
>CAUYRT010021983.1:0-28471 GCA_963574885.1 Lepilemur ruficaudatus
GTTGGCCAATTAATTTCTTTCTATTTATAGTAGAGATGGGGTCTCGCTCTTGCTCAGGCTGGTTTCGAACTCCTGACCTTGAGCGATCCTCCCGCCTCGGCCTCCCAGAGTGCTAGGATTACAGGCGTGAGCCACCACGCCCGGCGGAGATGAGGCTTTGAGAGTGTAAATTCAGAGTATAAGATGCCAGAGGAAAGGTAGGTAACCTGAGACATGACACTGCCCAGCAGTGGCTGTCAGTGTGGATTGTTAAGTAATTATTTAGATGGACAGCAGGAGTTGAAGACCAGAGAAAGACAGATGCCAGAGCATCACTGGTTGTGAGAATGATCATGGGATTGTAATACACGGACAAGAAGGTGTTGGGGATGTGTAGGCAGAGGTCACATGTCTCTGAGGAGAAGTATCATACGAGGGTGGAAAAGTCATGGTTTGGAAATAACAGAGAAATTACCACACAAGAATGCTTGTGTGTGGGGTGTGAGAGAATGACTAGTCGCTGCCAGAGAGGGTGAAAGGGGGAAACCAACCCTTAGGCAGGATCTGGAGAGGGCAGTGGAGAGTTCTGAGTGATCTGAGAGGAGAATATGTGGATGAGAGTGTTGGGGAGAGTGGGGATGGGCAGGAGTGTTTCCAGAGAACCCGGAGAAAAGAGGAGGGGGCCTGGCTGTGGGAGGAACCAGGAGGAAGGAAGGGAGGAGCAGTATGAAGACAAGGATGGGAGAAAAGATTGGTGCCTAAAGATGATTTCCGTTGGGCTGTGCTCAAAGATGACAGCAAGGAGGAGTGGCAGAGGCACTGTTGACTGGTCTTAGGGTTCTGGCTGAAACTTGGGTAAAAAAGTTGTTTGGAAGGAAATCAGCAAACTTGCTCCAAGGGTGGATGTGTTGGGGTGTTTGGGCCTAGTGTCTTTCACACTGTGTGTGGCCTTGGTTAGCCAAAGGAGAGGTCTGCTTATTTTATGCATGCCAGACAAGAAACCATGAGAGGTTTAATTCCATACTTTTGGAAGGATGTTAAGCATTGTTTTTCAATGACAGTTGCCTGATTGATCCATCTGTTTTCCCTTAATAAAGCATTGATTTTATTTAGAGAATGTGTTTTCCTCTAATTGTAGTGTGGAAATGTTTCCTTATAAATCGGAAAACAAAAATGATAATAGAATTAAGTTCTACCTTCCTACCTTAAGTGGGATCACAGTTAGGCTAGCAAGAGTGGAATTTCCATCCAGGAAAAAGCCTTATTTTTTTGCCTCGAAGCTGTATAACTTACTGTATGCAAAAGACTTGTCAGGTCTACTGGAATGGGTGGGATATTGCGGTGTTGCAATATTGGTTCTTTGTTGTTTTTATTCCTTTAGTTTTGTATGGTAGCTATTACTGTCCTATTGAAAGCAATAGCCAGTGGGAAATATAATTTTGAACTTGATAAATATAGAGCATTCATCTTATTATAAGGGGTTTGAAATACCTAGGAAATAAACCATAGTTTGAGGAGCTCTAGCAAAATAAATCTGAAATGGAAAGAGATACAGTGATGAGGATTGAAAAAGATACCTAACAAATCAAAATAAAACCAGCTTATGAGGAAGAGCAAAAACACAGAAGGAAATTGGGAAAATAATAAAAGAGATAATGAAACACAACAGAAGAAGATGAAGTGATAGCAATTTGTGTTTACCTGGAAGCTTTCATCTAGAAATTAAACTTGATAGGAGTGGGGGATTTGGAGAGGTTGGGCAGCAAGCTAATAATGACTTGGTTCTAGAAGGTTGGGGACAGGGTCTGAGCAAGTCTGTAAATAGGAAATAAAATTTGTGATGGAACTTCAATTTAATCCAGGAATCTTTGGGCGATTTTGTGTAAAGGATTAACATGGTCAGAATGGCAGCCGGGAAAATAATTTGCATTCAGGATACAGGAGCAGGATGAAGCCAGAGAGGGGCATTTTAGGGGAAGCGTGTGGGATAAACGTTGTCACCTACTGTGTGTTGGGTAGGACAGGCCAGGGCACATCAGCACACCCAGGTTCTGCAGTGGATGTTGATTTATGAACAAGACTCTTCTTTTTGGGTCCTTGTTTTTTCATCTATTAAAAGTAAAGAAAAGAAAGAAAGAATATACCCTGGCTTGGCAAGGTGCAAGGGAACTCTTAGATGCTGCTTGGATAAACTTTCTCTGAAGACAATTGGATGATATGTCTCAGAAACCTTAAAAACACCCATTTTCTAAATAATACTATGCTAAAGGATTTGTTACATATAATGATAATTAGAAATGTTTTAAAAGATTTATGTGTAGCATTTTCATTATAGCATTATTTATAACATCCCAAATTGGGAAACAACCTAGACATGCAAAAATAACAAATTGCTTAAATACCTCTCAGCTGCTTTATCCTATGTGATAGAATGCATTCATTAAGATTATGTTATAAAAGAATATTTAATGTTGGAAAAATATTTATATTATATTGTTAAGTAGAAAGACAGTTCCCCATATAGTTTGTACAATGTGGGAAAAAATGTGTATGTCTGAATGTGTGGCTGGGTACTGGGTTCACATCATTATTTGTGATTGCTAGTAGAAAAATGCATATTAGGGGACTATCTGGAAATTTACCTTTTAAGAAGTACTATGGTTGAGCTGCCAGAGAACAAGGATTTGTTCTATGTAGAATAGGCAGTCGTCGCCTGATGTCTGAGGGTGGGCTTCTCTCTAGCCCCATGAAGCAGAAACTACTTTTACATCATTGCCTGAGTTCAAGGGCAGACAGGCTGCTTTGGGGCCAAACTCCGAACCAGCTTGGAGGAAGCCACGCACTGGTCCCAGTGGACGTAAGATGAGAGCATCCTTCCTGATACATAAATTCCTGTTTCTATCCAAAAGTCTAATAGGATGTTTTTGGTGAAATGTTAAATAAATAAAGAGGGAGTGAGCATGGATTATTTTTCCCCTTGTTCTCTCTTATTTTTTTAAGGACATTCCAAATAGATAGACCACTTTCACCTCCAAATCCTCGCCGCCATCCACTGATCTCCTGGTCATCCAGGATTTTAGCTCCTGACTGGTAATCTTATTCATGTCCCCACACCCTATCAGTATTCTTAGTGGCTTTGACACCCATCTACTTAAGCCCCGGGACTCTTGGTTCCCTTACCTTTGAAGACAATCACCTTTTCTTCTGCCCCCTGCAATACATCCTCACTGTCCATTCATCACCCCCACTATCTCTCTTCACTTTCCTCCATGCCCAGCTTAGAGTCCATGGTTGCCTCCCATAATAACTCCCTTGCAAAAGCCCTCAACTTCTTTTACCTTTCTTCTGTTATTTATTTCTAGAAAAACTCTGACACTATAAATCTGTCATTCACTGTCTCCTTGCCAGCACCCAAGCAGCTGAATGTTCCTAGAGAAAAAACACACAAGAGGTGCCAAGGTTTAATTTTAAATGCACGATCACAAACCTCAAATAGCCAGTTAGCGCTGAACTGCAATCCTACTATACTTCTCCAGTAGGCCACTCTCCCACTTCCTGAAATGGCTTTGTCCTGTCATCTGCTCTCCTCAAATCTTTTCAGACCTCTTGATCCCACTTCTCTATCAGCTGGGGACCCTGCCTCTTAGGTCATCAGAAGGATGTTTATTTGTTTTCTCATAGCCAAGTCTATACACTCACCTGCATCATTCTTCCCTCTTACTACAGTGGGGAAAATATCTCTTCTCCCTCTTCTTTTTCTCCCCCTCCCCCTCCTCCTCCTCCTCCTTCTTCCCTTCCTCTTCCTCCTGTCAAATTTAGTTCTTTTACTTTCCACTGGCTTCTTTCTCTTATTCATTCTCTTTGCATCATTGATATCTTCCTTACCACCAGATTGGTATACAAAAACAAACCCAAAATCCCTGACCCCATGTTCCTTTCCAATATCTGCTCCATTCCTATGTTTTTAGTGATCACCCTCTTTAAAAAATTATCTACACATGTGATCTCTAATGCTTTACCTCTACTCTCGTTTCTAATCCCAACACTCAGTTGAAACTGTTCTTGTCCAGGGTGAAAATGACCTTCTATGGCCTAATTCAGTGGGCACATCTCGCTCTTTGTTGTCATGCTGTACTTGGCCCTGGATCCAGTTGACCTCTCCCTTCTTGAAATACTCTCAATTTGGCTTCTTTAACTCCAGGCCCTCCTGGTTTTCTTCATATCTCACGTGATGATCTTTCACTACTGGGACTCAAAATGTTGGTGTTCCTGTCAGCTACGCCTGGGCCTTTTAAAATTCTCCCTCTACACTTTCTCTCTGATAGATCTTGTTCTCTACCTCTGAATCCCCAGTTACCGTCTTGACATCTCCAGCTGATTGTCTTGCAGGCTTGGAAGGCTTAACGTGTCCAGAATGGAACCTTGGATTCCTTCCTTCTCTGAACCAGTGCCTCACTCTCTTTTCCTTATCTCAGTAAAGGACTGCTACTGTCTATCAGTGTTTGCGGAAGAACACTTAGGGTCATCCTTAATTTGTCTCTTTCACCTCTCACAGCAGATTTTTCACCAAAATCTATAGCTTTCACCTTCTATGTATCTCAAAACCTTCTACTGCTGTCCATTTGTACCATCAGCATCCTAAGTCAAACTATGTCATGCCTTACTTGGACTAAGCCTCCCTGTACACACTCTTGCCTCTTTTCATCCATTTGTCAGTCGAAGTGCTTTCTTTTTTGAAGTCAAATCTGATTTTTGCATCTTAGATTAACTCCTTACTATGGCCTAGAAGGCTCTTTTGGGTCTGTCATTCCAACCTCATTTTGTGCCTCTCTCCCCTTTGCTATTGCAATCTCCTTCTTTAGGTCTTAGGTTAAATGTGACTAATTCAGAGAGGCTTTCCTCAACCTCCTTTCTCCATCATTGTTCTTCAGCACAGTAGCATTTGAGTTTTCTTCACAACACATATGGCTTAGAATTATGTATATTTATGTGTTTGTTGTATATTTCCTCTGCAAGACTGGAAACCCCACGAGGTAAAGTTTTTGTCTCCTCTGATCACTGTTTTACCCCGGTACCTAGAAGAGTGCTCATGCAGAGTAGATACCATGCTTTCATTATATTTGTGAAACAAATTAATAGACAGATATTTGCCAAGTGTTGATTCTATTTGGTGCTGATGTGAAGAGAAAGGGTAAAAACGACCCAGGCTGTAAAATGATTACGGTGTGCCGGGGTGACATAGGATAGGTGGTAAGGGTTGGCAGCGCAAGCTGGGAAATGGAAAATATAGCAGCAAGATGTAAAACTGGAAAAATAACAAAATGATTCTATCTTTGTGAGAATGAGGTAATAGGGCAGTGGTCAGATCTGGGGAAGGAATACTGGGAGTTTAGTATTCTGTGCCTTATGGGAGAGACCTTATCCTTACCAAATCTCCTCAGGCAACCTGGCTCAAAAATAGCCTTCATGAAACTACTTGGAATAGAATACAGAACAGAAACCACAAAGTCATTGAAGCTGAGAAAGTTTGAGCAGTTACCAGGTCCTCAGTATCTACATATATACCAGTGATTACATGAATGCATGCTATGGAAATGGTTAACATGAAGGTTAATTATTTACAGTACTAATGCTTATTGATTGTCAGAGAGTTCCCTTGGTGATTGTCTTATGCCTTAGAGTGTTAATATGAAAGGCATCCCTTCATCTGGCTATATAAATGAAATCGATAATTTAGCAGCAGTTGGCTTATCACATTGCACTACTTTATATGAAAGATGCTGTCCATAAAAGCAATTGTAATGGGTGGTTTAATAAGGAAAACACTGTTGGAGAGTATGATTTAACTGTATTCTTAGCAAATACAATGCTTTTTGCAACGCACTCATTTGTTTTATTAAAGCCAATTAAACATTTGTTTTTGCTAGTTTTTACTGAACAAAAGAAATCTGAAATACTTAATAGTCAATTACTGTGAGCATGCAGATAAAAATAATGAATGTTATCACACAAAGAGTTTATATATATGAAAGGCAGGGCAGACGCAAATATAGTATATAGAAATGTGTCAGAAATTAGTAACTTCTATTTTAAGCTTCTTTAGAACATTTGGGGGAGGAAAAACCTTTAAATCAATGAAATTCCTACCTGGATCCATGTAGATGGCTGACATGATTCTATCTAAATCTGCTGAAAGCTACAATCAAAAAGAGAGCTAGCTTTTTTCCTAACAGCACCTTTAACATAATAGACAAGCAAACCCTTGGTGCTTAGATCTCTTTATTTAGTCACTTTGGAATATTTGATGCTTTTATGTGTCATCAGAAAGGAACTCTGAGCTTGCCTTCAAACAAATTTGGAGTCAAGGAATGGTGAATATACCAATAATAAAATTTTGGTTATGAATTAATAAGAAAACATTTTTTACTCACCAACCGTTCATTCATGTAGCACTTGTAATACTTCAGGTTCAGTACTAGGTATATAAAAGTAAGATAGATATGGTCATTGCAGTATAAAGTTGATAGTCTCAAAGTGAAATGAAGCATTAAACAGGTTGCTCCAGTGACATATGATATGTGCTGTGATAGAAGAATTAACAGTACCACAGGAAGGTGGAGGGGAGTGGATAGGGAAAAGGGAGCTGTTGATCAAAGGGTGCAAAATTTGAGTCAGACAGAAGTAATAAGCTTTAGTGATCTATTGCACAGAATGGTAACTATAGTAAATAATAATGCATTATATATTTTTAAAAAGTACCACAGGAGCATTCATCTGCTGGGTTTTTACCTAACATAGGAAAAAGGGAAGGCTTCCTGGAGGAGGTAATATTTAAACTAAGCCTTTTATTTAAGTAGGAGTTAAGCAGAGGGGACAGATGAAAGAGCCTATTTGTAGGTCCTGGAGCCTTTGAAAAACGGAAGGCTGTCTAGACTGTTTAGAGCTTGGAGTGTTATGAAAAGTGGCAGAGATGAGTCCAGGAGATGGGCTGAGAACACTTTTGCAGGGCCTTGTGCGCCATAATAAAGGAGCTTGTACTTCATCCTAAAACTGGAAAGCTACTGAAGATTTTAAGGAGGGTCAGGACATCATCTAGTTTTATTTTATCTTTTTAACCATTCTAGCTGCAGTGTGGAGAATGGGTGGGGAGGAAATAAGACTGAATGCAGGGAGATGAGTTAGGATGCTATCATGGCATTCTAGGCTAAGAAAGTATGACGACTGTTTCTTGTGCAAGGCCAGGGGCAGGGATAGAGAAAAGTGGACAGATTTAGGAAATGTTTATGGCTTAGAATGGCCTATATGTAAGTAGATAGGTGGTTCTGAATCTTAGGAGAGTGGACTGGCCTGATATATGGAGTGCAGATCTGCAGCTTATTTCTACTGGCCACTGTGCCTCCCTGGGCTCCACACAGAAGTGACAGCATTTATGTCAGAAAAGTGAATGACCTAAATGAAAGAGTAATAAATCTTTTTGCAACTCAGGTACTTTCTGAGTTTTTTTTTTTTTTGCTTTTCATAAAATGAAAGGGATGCCTTATAGAACTGTCATCTGATTGATCATTAAAAATAATTTTTGATGCTAGATCACTATTTGATTTTTGGCATATGACTTAGGAGTTTAAAGAAATGAGTGACGTTGCTGTAATAAAACTCCTTCCATATCTATATACCTATTTATGTGAAAATATTTTACATAAAAATGAAAAATAAGAATAAATTGGTATAGAATGTCTCTTTTTTGCAATAAGTTATATTATTCATGGACCCATGAAATAATTAGAAAAAAATCAAAACCATTTTAATTAATAGTTCCATTTAAATTCTGTTTTATATAATTAATATATATTGGTCGAAATATAAAACATGTTACTTTGTATTTATCAATTGCATTTAATGGTAATTTAATGAGAACTCAATCCAGAACTAATCTGTCACTTAGAACTTTATGGTCCCAGGAGATTACAAAAATTAAATTTACCAACTTATATTTTTGGAGACATATGTGATAAAGTGGTCAATGAAAGATTTCCAAGCATCAAATATATTATTTTGGGTTTAAATATTGTTGGAGAAGTAGAACAGAATTAGGAGTTCAAAGAGAAAAGGGAATGATGTAAAATTTACTAATGCTAAAGAAGAGTTTATTCATGTGTTTTTTTTTTAAACTGAATGAAGTGGGAACATTTTAAACATTTGACATATCTAAAAGAATGAAGTAATGATTATAGTTTTAAGTGTTGTTATAAAATTTGCAAAATGGAAGCAATTGTATTCTTTGCCAGTGATATCCTATGTAAGGTTATATAGTAATTTTTGGACGTCCACTTAAACATGTGAGAGGGATTTTTCAAATTTTTTTAGTGGGTAAATTATCATAAAAGTTTAAAGACCACTGGTATAGGGAGGGAAGTAGAGTGAAAAAAGAAAAGGCCATTTCAGAATAGATCACCAGGAGCATCATTTTTCAAGGATCCTTCCACCTTCACCCTGCGTAACAAGAAAAAGAAACAAGAAAAGACTTGCTAGCTGTGGGTCTGTAGGTTGTCTCTGTGGGATTGGAGGTTAGGCCATCAGAGTGCAGGGAGGGTCAGGAAGGATGTCCAAACAGAGTCTAAGGTTTGAACCAGCTGCTGCGGAGAACAGGAGCATCTGCTGATGGTTGAGGAGCCAGTCTCTGTGGTGACTGATCATGATTTTAGAGTTAGATCAATCTGTTTGGTATGTGATTGTCTTGAAGCACTTATTGACAAGAAATTCCTAAAGTCAGTGGCTAGACATATGTATTATGAAAAACACTAGAAATTACATAATATTAAGGGCCTTGGAGATAACCAGAGGCAGAGATGATATATCATTTACCCAAGGTCACCTTTGAGAATGGCAGATAGAACCTTCACTTCTCACTTTCCTGCTGAAGATTTTAGGAACTTACCTTATATGCCCCTGTGATGCGTCTCACAGGGAATTTACTTATAAAGGGCACCAGAAAGGAGGTGAGAGGTTTGGAAAAAAAGGATGTTGCCCCTGTGTGGGACCCCAACACCTGATCGCAACCAGAATATCCAAACCCTCAAAAGCACTTCCAGACCGATCTCCCCTCTGTCCCTAGAAGTCAGCATTCCAGGTCCTGTCTGGAACACGTCTCTCTCCTTTGACATTTATCAAAGTCTTCTGAATCCTTGAAAGCTCATCCCTTCCAGGATTGTCCAGGAGAGAAAGAATGTAATCCACAAATTTGAGCCACATATGTAAGTTTATCATATTTTATAAATTTTATTTTATGTATTATTTTGTCATTTATTTATTTTATTGAAGTATGAACACTTACCATGAGATCTACCCTCTTAATACCTTTTTAAATGCATAATACAGTATTATTAACTATAGGCACAATAGTTAATAATAACTATTGTACCTAGTACAATAGAGCTTATTCATGCATTTTACTATTGTATAGCAGATCTGTAGAACTTATCTTTCTCAACTGAAATTTTATACCTGTCAAACAGCAACTCCCATTTCCTCTTTCTACCAGCTCCCTTGGAAACTGCCATTCTACTCCTGTTTCTGAGTCTATTTTAGATGCCTCATGTATGTGGAATCGTACAGTATTTGTCCTTCGGTGACTGGCTTATTTCATTTAGCATAATATCCTCTAGGCTGATCCATGTTGTGGCATATGGCAGGATTTCTCTTTCTTTCTCTCTAATTAGAAAAAGGGTCTCACTCCGTCACCCAGGCTGGAGTGCAGTGGCACGATCATAGCTCACTGTAGCCTTGAACTCCTGGGCTCAGGTGAACTGATCCTCCCGCCTCAGCCTCTTGAGTAGCTATGTGCCACTATGCCTGGCTACTTTTTAAAAATTTGTTGTAGAGACAAGGTCTTGCTATATTGCTCAGTCTTGAACTCCTGGCCTCAAGAAATCCTCCTGCCTTGGCCCCTGAAAGTGCTGGGATTACAGGTGTGAGCCACTACACCTGGCCAATTTTTCTCTTTTTTAAAGCTGAATAATAAAGATAGCAAATGTTGATGAGGATGTAGAGAAATTGGAACCCTTGTACACTGTTGGTGGGAATGTAAAATGATGCAGCCACTATGGAAAGCAATATGGCAATTTCTCAAAAAATGAAATATAGAGTTACCATAGGATCCAGCAGTTCCTCTTCTGGATTGCTTCTTTTCAATTCAAAAGAACTGAAATCAATATCAGTAAGAGATAGGTGCACTCCCATGTTCATTGCAGCACTATTCACAATAGCAAAGATATAGAAACAACCTAAATATCCATCCACAGATGAATGGATGAAAAATATGTGGTATATAACACACCATGTACGTAATTTTAAGTTTTCCAGTAACGGAATTTACAAAAGTAAAAAAAAGTTGAAATTCATTTTAATGTATTTTATTTAACCCAATATATACCAGATAATGCCACTTTAATGTGTGTTCAATGCCAAAACTTACTCAGATATTCTATATCCTTTTTGCTTTTGTACTAAGTCTTCAAAATCCAGTGTATATTTTACATTTATAGCACATCTCAGTTTGGACTAAGCACCGTTCAAGTGCTAACAGCCATAGTGGCTACTGCATTGGACAATACAAATCTATATGGCAAATATTAGTGCTAAAAATTTCATCTTTATTTGATAAGATTGTTTCTTGAGTGTTCTTTGTTTTGTTAGCATACTGTAAACTTCTTAAGGGCAAGGATCATATTTTAAACTACTTTGATATTCTTGAGGTAGTCAACATAATATTCAGCCACAGTAAGATAGCTAGATATACTACATTTGTTGAGTTATTTTGACTAATGAAACTTTTTGTTCAACCACCTTGATAATACCAGTCTATTCACTGGCCCTTTGGGGACAGGATTGCTCTTTTTGGAACAACACAGAGTTGTCAGAGTTTTAAATAATTGACAAGGCTGCTAATAGCTGCTGCTGTGTAATTAGACAATCATTTAAATTTGTGAGAACCCTGGGGGTGGGACAGCTACATCCAGTCACAACAGCTTTTAAGTATGAACATCTTTACATACAAATTCAGAGTTCTTTGGAAGGTATTAGATACTCTTTAAAGAAATGATGAATTTAAATTTTTCCTAGGGTGCTTTTCAAGTTGGCTAATATTATCACACTTATATTTGACTTATCTGAGAATCTAAGTTGAAAATAAGTTGGCTTAGCTGTACCAACTAGTCCCTTGGAAACTTTTTGGGGTTTTTAGGGGGAGGAGGAGGGGATTTGCCTATATTCTGGAAGCGTCTTTATTTCCTTCCGGTGAGTCTTTCTGCTGGGAGTTGTGGCCTTCAGGATAAACAAACTAAAAAAGGGCCCCTTGAGAATCTTAATTTGTTTAAATTAAAATCAGTGTTAGGAAGATAATAAAGCTGTTTTAAAAAGCTAGTCTCGACTTTAGCACAGTAGTTTAACCATTCCTTTGGGGAAATTACATCACCCTTACATTCAGGTTTAATGAAAAAACAATAATTATTCAGAGTTGTAGCATTTTTTTTTCTGGCCTCCACTATTGTGAAAGCCATAGTATGCATGCAGTAGTGCAGATTTTTGAACTGCAGCTATGTGAGATTAGAAAACCTCGTAGGTGTAGTGAATAGGCAGAGAGTTGGCAAAGCGATCGCTTTGTCGTCATGACTAAAATAAACATATTACATCAAAACCAGTATTGTAATAGAAAGTCTGGCAAGCATTTGTAGACTGAAGTTATTGTGTAGGAAAGGAAAGCTTTTTTTTCTTTCTGTAATTATGAACAGCCATCAAGAAGGTGTGCTAATTTACTTCTAACTGATGTAATGGATTTTCCAAAAGTTAAGGAAATAGGAGATGTCATCACGATGAATCAGAAATGTTTATTCCTATCACAATGCAAAGCAAACTGAGTTGTTATATATTCCATCTATTTTGGTATTAATCAACAGAAAAAAAATAACTGTGTTCTTCACCTAACTTTAGGTAATTCACAGTTGGGAAGAAGATTATACAAGCTAGTTTTAAACTTTTATCAGAAGAAATAGAATTGAAATTTGAAGCCTCTAGTGCTAATTATTGAGATGTATTCTGCCAGGGATTGAAATGTATGGGTGGCCTATAACAAAAGTCTGCCAAATATTATATATTCCATACATAGATAATGAACTGTTGTCTCAAGGGAAATTTGAATATATTGTATTTTGTCTCTAAGGCAGATATAACTATGTTTGAAAATAAAGTTGTTGTTGCTGCTAATACCTATTAACTTTAAATGTTACTCACATGTCTGTGCTTGGAAGTCACAGGGTATATAGAACATAAATTTTAATCTCTTCCAGCACCAGTGAAATTTTACTTCGTAACACACTTAGTTGAATGAGATCAGCAACTGTGCCTCTAATTTTGTGTGTTATTACTAAATCATCCCAGATTATCAAAATAAAGCTTCCAGTGCTGATTCGGAATCAACATACAACAATTGCAAACAATGGGATCATTCTTAGACTCTACTTAGAGCTGGTCTGTCTGCCATCGTGTTGAACTCGGAACCTACAACTTATACAAGATTCAGAGAATTGAGTCACAGAAGAGTGCAAGGGGTATGGCATTAAGACCACAACTTTAGGGTCTCCAATAGATGTAACAATTTTTTTTTCCATTTCAAATTTTCTAACAATTAAAGGTAATAGCCGTCAATTTAGTTTCCTTAGTCAATTTGTGGTTTCATTTTCTCATTGGTTCCAACTGATTTCCAGGGACATTGTAGGTGTCAAAACATGAGGGTACACTCTGATTCTCTCTCTGAACCCTATTGATTGGTTCCTACAGATTGCTGCCAAGGCGTCCTTATTCTGGTTATGAGGTCTACAGGGTCCAGATTGCCCTTGGAGCCACTTCTTCCTCCATCAGGTACCCTCTGGGCTTATCTAGGGTGCCTAGATACCCCATGCAAACTCAAGTAGTTTCCTGGTAGGGCTGGAAAACAGGCTAGGAGATAGCATAGTCTTCCAAGTAAGTCTGTTGTTCATGCCAGGACCTTGGCTTTTTAGACGCAAAAGTCAAAAAATTTGCCTATTTAGTTCTTCTCTGAAATAGAAGGCCCCAAATGCTTACCTGTTTTCTAGATTTCAAGAATGTAGGAGGAGGGGAGCATCCTGGGTTCATAGGGAATATAGAAGGAGAAACTGCATTAGTTATTATTTTAAATTATTATTCTCTACAAGTGCAAACTAAATAGAGTTTTGGAAATCTTTCAAAAGTTAGGGTTAGTCAGCCTGAGTAAAAGACTTCTATCTAAAATATTGTGTATATATTGTATATTGAATTTAATAATATATATTACACCCATACATATATGAATGGCTATTATATTTTGTCTTGTGGCAACCAGTTAGTTTCTCCCTCTTAGAGGAGAGCCATCTCTGTAAAGATTTTCTAGCCCAGTAACTTTTTTTAAACAGGAAACAAGCCTCATAACTAGCAGGAAATGTAGCTAGCTAGACTATGAAACCAGGTCCACTGACTCAGAATTCTTCACTCATTTCTTCTCTCTCTGCCTGAGAATGAGATTATTTTGCAATAAAAGAAAATTAGGTTAGCTATCAGGATGAACTTTTTGATGCTAATAGGCTGCAACATTGAAATACATTATCAAGGACATTTTCAGTGGTTATTTTAAAAAATGGTTAGGCAGCTACCTTTTCCGTCTGGCCTGGGGGCAGTCCTGTGGAATCAGGGCTCATTGAAATGATTGCTTTACCCTAGTTTTTAGATTACATGATTTTAAGGCAGATACTTCAAAAAAGGTTTACAAATATAGACTTGATTGAAATATTTACCAGAGAAATTGCCCCTGTAGCTTCTCTAAATTCCAGAAATACTCTGTGTGTGTTTCCTTTTTTGTGTATGTGCAGGGAACATCAATCTGCCCTTTGAAGCAAATGTAAGGATTTTTCAAGATGTTTAAAAACGGAAGAGTGAAATTGTCTTCGGATCCCTAGAGAAGTTTGGATTGCATAGAACTTTAGCTTCTTCCTCACGATGGAATGGAGTTCCATTGGGAGAGGATTTATAACTTTATGGGCCAGCTAGTGTAAAGGATGTGACAGGCTTCAAAAATAATTTTTCGATGGGACTCTTCCTTGAGAATGGTAATTGATTTCGCTTAGTGTCTGCTGAAAACAAATCTGGAGGACTGTGTTACATTAAAAGAAAAAAAAAAGGATAGAGTAAAGTAGTCACATTTCTGTGAGGATGTATAGCGATTTAGACAGATTTTAGAGAGGTTATTTTGTGTTTCATTATTCCCTGGCTGAGGGAGCTACACTTTGGAAAGCCAATCAGACAGTTCCTTTCCCTCTGGTAACATTTAAAATACTGGCTTTCAGGAAACTTCTTCCAGAAGAACCTTCTCTTCTGTACTGCATCCCAGGACACTTCTCCAGGCCTTGAGTCTTTTCCTCTTGGTGGCAACAGGATTTATGCTGCGGGAAACACCTGTTTTAATACAGCCCCTTTCTCCCCCTCTCCCCCTCTCTCTTGTTCCTTCTCTTCCTCACTCCTTCCCTCCTTCCTTTCCTTTCTGTAGTGCATGGTTTTGAACTGGCAAAATCAACATGACAACAGAACAGAGCTTATTTTTAATGTGGCTCTTTTTTGTGAATCTGGAAACCGAATGTGTTATACATACTGCCTACCGCGGCTTCGTATTTCAGCATACTCAGTTCACTTGCAGGACCTTTTAAATTTTACGTCATTTCATGTAATCCTAAGGTGATAGTGATAGGGTTAGTTGTGTTTCCAGCACACCTTCTCACTCGTGTCAACTCTGTAATATTATAGTAATCCTTTAGACACAGAATTCAAAATTTGGATTTAATTCAGAATTAATATGAGTAGAGTTAAGATAATCATTTAATTCCCTATAGTCTGTTTTCCTTTTCAAGTGCACAGATGTTCCTCAGTATGTAAACTCTCATTATTCAAATATTTGCCCTAAGGATTTGCAGACACTTTAACCCCAAACTCACTGAATCAAAATCTTGCCATAATCAAGGTGCATGCCTGTACTAACAAAACTCTTTTGTTATTGTTGAGATCAGAGAAGAGGATGTAGTGTGAGTGGGTTGCGGTCTTAAGTTCTTTGCTCAGGTTGTTTAAAAGTGTTTGGATGATCTCTATGACCTTCCCCATCATCTTCTAAGAGAGTTTGGCCTTTCCTGAGTCTCAGTTCACTTCTGCCAAGAGCGTGGGAGCACTTCCACCCAGGGTCTAATTTAGATAGGATCTTTAGTATCTACATATTCTGTCATCGTTTACTTATATTATAGTAAATACCTTACATATGTAAAAGGAACGTATAATTCCTATTTGATATTGTAAGGAAGGATTTTTGTGTACTGCATACAAACATACCCTCCAAAGAGTTCATTATATGTTAAAGAATTAGGTAATTGGTGTTTCAAATGATTTAATTTATACAAGTCAGAAATCCTGGGTGGAATTGGATTGCTATGTAGGTGTTTACAAGTATTTTATTGATATTTGAGGAAATCGGATAGATGGGTTGGGAACATATTAATTTTCCCAATTAAAATAATAGATATTAGGCTCCTAACCACCTGAAAACTGCTGTGTAACATATTTTCCAAAAAAAATTGAATTCAGATGAGGCATGCCTATATTTCTGTTCTGAGCAAACATATCTACAATTTATATAGTAGTCTATATTATAATAGTAAACTTATCTTGAAATCTTTTGCATGACAAATCTTCCGTCTAGTGTAATTGATGTGGTCATCTTTTCTTTCATCCACCAGGTTTATATCCTTTCATGGATTTCTTGACACTTCTCTCCATTGCTGGCTGCATTTCCTTCTCCTGTTTTCTGAAAGGTCATCGTCTTCTGGTGTTCTCTTTGCTCTTTCCTCTGAAGATGACTTTTATTTTCATTCCTCTAATACCATCCTCTGGGGAGATGGAACTGGGCTCTTTATCTCAAACCCTGTTCTCTTTCTCATCCTCGTCTTCCATTTCCAACTGGTCTCCCAATACCACTCCGAATATAACATAGCAGGGAGGAAATGTATTATCTTAACATTGGGTCCCAGAAATCCCTCTCAGGTGGTAGCGGACTTTGCTTAGGAGAATGCATTGCTATTTGCTGCTGCAAAATGAGACCCTGAGAAAAAAGATTGTCAGAAGATAAGGTGAAAAAAGGTAGCTAAATCACCCTGAATGCATAATGAACAGAGACTTAAGATTGTAATTGAAGGAGAGAAATGGAGTAGAGATGACAGGAAGGAGAGGGAAGATAGAGAGTGGCTGGAAAACTTATAGAGAAGTAGAAACAGAGTTAGCAGAAAAGACCAAAGGACTTTGTAAAGACAGGGTGGTTTGCTGGTCAAATTTAGGTTGTTTACATTGTTTGCAATATGAATGCCTTCATCTCCCCAATAAAATCTGCTATATACACAATTTACATTGCTTATGTAGCTCTAAATTTCTGTTAGAACTGCTTTTGCTGCATCCCATAAGTTTTGGTATGTTGTGTTTCCATTTTCATTTATCTTGAGATACTTTTTGATTTCCCTTTTGATTTCTTCTTTGACCTATTGGTTGTTCAGGAGTGTGTTACTTAATTTTTATATATTTGTGACTTTTCCAATTTTCTTCCTGTGATTTATTTCTAGTTTCATATTGTGGTCAAAGAAAAGATATTTGATATGATTTTAACCTTTGTAAAATTGTTAAGACTTGTTTTTAACATATGTTCTATCCTGTAGAATGTTTCATGTGTTTGAGAAGAACATGTACTCTGCTGCTGTTGGTCGGAATGTTCTGTATATGTCTCTTAGGTCCATTTAGTCTGTAGTGTTGTTCAAGTCTGCAGTTTCCTTATTGATTTCCTGTCTGCATGATCTATCCATTGTTGAAAATAAAGTATTGAAGTTTCCTACTATTATTATGTTGCGGTGTATTTCTTCCTTCAATTTTGTTAATCTTTGCTTCACATATATAGGTGGTCCAATGTTGGGTGCATCCTCTTGTTGAATTAACATCTTTGCCTTTATATAATGACTATCTTTGTCTCTTGTGACAATCGTTGACTACAGTCAATTTTATCTAAGTATAACTACTCCTGCTCTCTTTTTGGTTAACATTTGAATGAAATATCTTTTTCCATCCCTTCAATTTCTTTCTTTTTGTGTCCTTAAAGCTGAAGTAAGTCTCTTGTAGGCAGCATACAGTTGAGTTTTGTTTTTTATCTAGAGAGCCACTCTGTGACTTTTGATTGGAGAATTTAACCCATTTACATTGAAGTAATTATTAGTAGGTAAAGAGTTATTATACTATTGACATTTTGTGAATTATTTTCTGACTGTTTTGTGGCTCCTTTGTCCCTTTATTCCTCTCTTGATGTCTTCCTTTGTCATTTGATGGGGTTTTTTTTTGTAGTGATATGCTTTTATTGCATTCTCTTAATGTTTTGTGCCTACCGTGGATGTTTTCTTTGTGACTACCATGGGCTTGCATAAAACATCTCATAGTTATTACAGTCTGTTTTAAGCTGATAACTTAATTTTCATCACACACAAAGCTCTCCATCTTTACTCCACTCTGAAATTTTATATTGTTTATCTCACAATTTACAGCTTTTTATATTGTGTAACTATTAGTAAATTACTGTAATTATAATTATTTTTCAATAGCCTTGTCTTTTAAATTTTATTCTCAAGTTAAAAGTGATTATGCACCACTATTATAGTATTAGAGTATTCTGAAATTGACTATATACTTACCATTACCACTGAGTTTTTTTACCTTATGTATTTTCATGTGCGGACAAACAAAATCTGAGGGAGTTCATTGCAACTAGACCTTCATTACAAAAAAATTCTAAAAGAGCTCTTCAAGTTAAAACAAAAGGACACTATGAAGAAGAGATGTCTTGGAAGGTCTCTATCTCTTCTTTTTTTCTGAAGAACAGCTTTGACAGGTGTAGTAGTTTTGGTTGGCAGTATTTTTCTTGCAGCATTTTGAATATATTATCCTATTTCTCCTGGCCTCCAAGGTTTCTGCTGAAAGATCTACTGATAGTAGTATAAGGCTTCCCTTGAATGTGACAATTCACTTTTCTCTTGCTGCTTTGAAAATTCTCTTTGTCTTTGACTAATAAAATTTGATTATAAGGTGTTTTGATGAAGACCTCTTTATGTTCAACCTATTTGGGGTTCTTTAGGCTTCATGTATCTGGATGTACATTTTTCTCTACACACTTGGGAGGGGTTTTTTGTCATTAATTTTTAAAATAAGCTTTCTGCTTCTTTCTCTGCTCTTTCTTGTAGTACTGTAATATGTATATTGGTTTGTTGATGGAATCCCACAAGACCCTCAGGCATTTTTGCTCTTTTTCTTTTTTTTCTTTTTTTGTATCTCTGACTGGATAATTTCAAATGATCTGTGATTGAAGTCAGTGATTCTTTCTTCTACTTGATCAAGTCTGCTGTTGAAATTCTCTATTGAATTTTCAGTTAGACATTGTATTCTTTAGCTCCAGAATATACGTTTGTTTCTATATTTTTATGATTTCTATTTTTATGTTTCATAGAACTTCTCATTTACTTTATGCATTTTTTCCCTGATTTTGTCAAGATGTTTGTGTTTTCTTTTAGGTCACTGAACTTCTTTGATTATATTGAATTTTTGTCATGGAATTCATAGATGTCCATTTCTTTGGTATCAGTCACTGGAGCTTTATTTTGTTGATGTCGTATTTCCTTGATTCTTCATGTTCCTTGAAGTCTTGTGTTGAAATTTTTGCATTTGAAAAAGCAGTCATCTTTTCCAGACTTTACTGACTGGCTTCAGGAGATGAAGATCTTCACCAGTGAGCCCAGCTGTCAATTCTTGGGGTCTCTTAGACCTTTTCTATGGATTCCCACTCTCTACCCCTCTTGCTTTTTAGGGAAAGTCTTAGAATTGTTGTGCTTTCTCTTAATCTAGCAAAGCCAACTCTAGTCCCAAGAGCTCCCCATTTATTTACCCTAGGGCAGTACTGTGAAGTGTTCGAGGTTGTGCACCTTCTCCCAAACCACCAGAGTTGAACTAGATGCTAATATATGCACCTGCTGGTGAGATCCATGGGCTGACTGTGGGTGCTCCTGTGTTCCATGTTTAGGGACGTGCAAGGTGTTGTCCACAGAAGATATACAGAGTGCTGGGGTATGTGTTGGCTGGTTGGGGGGATATCCTCAGATGAGACATCCTTTGGGCTTCATGAATGGGCCTCTTGGTGGAGTTTGTTAGCCAGTTAGTAGGATCTGCAGTTGGCTGTTGAGAACTGCACACCAATTACTGTGTACTCCCTCCCCTACTCCTTGCTTTTAGCTGTCCCCAGATGATTCAGCTGTGCTGATTCCTTCAGTACTCCAGGTGGGACATGACCTACATGGGCCTCTTGGGTGGCATCCTGCAAGGCTGGGGAAGTTGGGCTCTCAGTTTGCTCTTACTTTCCTCTGTGGAAGAAATCATGGGCCAACCTGGTCTTTCTTGGCACTGAAAGATGCTACCTTGGGGGAAGTGATGCAAGTAAAGTGAAACTGCTTTTCTTACCCTCTTCAATACATCCACTGCCAGATTTTTTTCTTCACTTTTGTGCTGGAACCTCAGCTGGACTCCAGGGCTCCCACGAAGTATTGTTGTCCATGGGTGGATGCCAGAATTGGTATTTCTGTGGGGGGATGAGACCATCTTGCTGATGTCATGCCACCAGCTGCATTTTAATCTTTCTTTTCATTCTTAATTCCTTTACTTTCCCTCTGACAGCAGTCAGTGGCACCAGTGAATAAATTATCTTCCTTTTAGGTATTAGATGGCTAATATTTATTTACTCTTATGCATCCAGATCAAAATGAGTATAGTATTGATCCATTTCCCTGAGATCACGAGCTCTTCTAAGGTGGGGCTACATTAATTTATCTTTGTATCTTTAGTTTCTGTGGTGGGGCCTTACAAAAAGAAGGCATTGCATACTGAAAAAGACTGACCATTTTTTCTTTATTGTTTTAATTACAAAAGAAATATGCACTTATTATTGACATTTCAAACATTTCCAAAATGTATAAAGTAAAAAGGGCAAGTCTTATCCTTAATTCCTATATTTGGACTCTACCTTTCTAGTTTCTGGATGTATACACATTATAAATATAACTTTTCTACAAAAGAGTGAATTGGTCTATAATGTACATTTTCCTTTTGACACGTACATAGTAGACAGCCCTTCTTATCAGTGCCTAGAGATCTATCTTATTATTTCCAAAAAGTCCTTTAAAAAAACAATTTGTAGTTAATTTTCACAGTTCCTACTAGAAGAGCTCAGCTGGAATCAGCCAAAGAAAGTGATGTCATTTTAGGTTTCTAAGGTATAAAGATATATAAAAGCTCAAAAGGAAGCACAGACTCTAGAGAGAAGCTCAGAAACTGTCTAGCTTAGAGGAACCAAAGAAAGTAGACTTTTTGCCTAAAAGGAAAAATTTTGCTTTAGAAGGAGGAACTTCAAGTTGTTCCAGAAAAGAGAAGGCTGTGTGTTTTGAAAAACCTGAAGAAAAAAGCTGACTAGGCTGATTCCTGACCTTCCGGCTTTCTCCATAGCAGTGAATAGAAAACTAACATTCAGTGAGAATTATAGGTTATTGTAGCTGTTTAAAAACCAATTGTGAAAAGAGTGAGTCAAAGTAAAAGGTGAAAGTTCGATTAGAAAAGACATTCTATTTTTCTTTTGGAAGTAGTCTTAACTTTTTTTAGGCTCTTTTAAAGATTTATTCAGTAAGTAATTAATATCTGCTACCCAGCTGGAATAAGACTAGACATTGAAGACTCGGAGATAAGCAAGCCTCTCCATCCACAGGGAGTTGATCTTTTAAATTAGGGTTATGGGACCTCCCTTACCTGCTGCAAGCTTACTGTGAGCACAAGCAGTTTTTACGTTATCCTATTTTATTACACGATGTCTTCCTGCAAACAAAGATGGAAATCACGTACAACAGCTGAGTAATGTAGACATGCAGGTTAATAGCAAGAAGTTGAGGAAGGACAATCCCATAGATGTGAAAATATGATGAAATCCCTAATTATGGCATCAAGTATGTTATTTAGGTCTAGGTTTTACCTTCTAAATTTTACAATATATATATTTGTCTCATATACTAAAAAACTATATTAAGCATTAAAAATACATGTAATGTGAATTTATTTTAAAAATAATTTTCTATCTAAGATTTTCAACCTGTCAACTTCATGCAACTTTGGAAGACAGAAGATATGTATTTTATCATTGGGGCAGGCTTTCTGGCTTTCTGGTTATAATTTTTCAGGGGATTCAGCAGGCCATTATAACTTTACTGGGGACTTACCATACAAAATTTTTTCAGAGAGAAATCTGTAGAAAACTTTATCTATATCAATAGCTCTAGTGATTTCCAAATTTCACTTTGCATCTGAATCAGTTAATGCTTTTTGATTTTGATTTCTTAGTCTGTAATCTCACAGATCTCTCAATTTTGTCTATACCTATTCCTCAAGTTGTAGACACAATGTTTGACCCTAGCTCTATCATTTCATATATGTCATTAAATAATTGCTGTTGACTTCACAAATAAATTCAATTGACCAGCTCATGCCCCAGGAGCTTTTGATGGTCTTGCTTTGCTGTGCTTAATGACAGCATGCATTCCTTGAATTGTGTTAGTGCTGGTATTAGCATTTTCTTTTTTATGTCTTCTCTGCTTTGTAAAACAGAAAGGAAAAAATCAACTAAATCTTCAAATACACAAATACTGCTGTACAATGGTAGTGCCATCAGACCACAGTGTTTCATCAGATGATACATGCACATTGCAATTAGTACTAGAAGGAAAAATGGAGTTTCACTGTATAATATATGAAAGTGAAGATTGTATGAAACTTGAAAACTCTGCCGTGTGTTTATCGAAGCATTCGGTCATCTCAAATGTGTGGTAGGGATGGGAACGAAAAATTTCATCTTCAACAGCATTCAATTTATTAATTCACTTGATCAGTTCAACAGTGACCTCCAAGCCTTGTTCTTCTCTTTTTCCTATAGAGGATCCTGATTCCTATCTCACAGGGCTGCTGTGAGGCTTAAGTAGTGTGCTTATAGAGTTAGTACGGTTCTGGCTGTGTGGCAGAAGCCAGCAGTACAGCTTCAGCCGCTTCTCAACCAGCTGATGGTGCACACCTGCCAGCAGGGCCCACTCCTCTTTATGCCTGTACGGGCCTTACACAAGTTGGTACGTAGTTACTAATTTTTTTTTATTTGTTAATTTTCTCTGGTTAGGATGTTTGAAGTGATTTAGTAATATAACTGAATTTCAGATGAAGAGTCATTAAAACAGATATGGTCAGTTTAGAGATTTTTAGAGAGCTGTGCATGTTCATCTGCAGAGATAATTCCCCCCTATATTAAGAGTTACAATCAACCCTTGGTTATCCGTGGTGAGGGTTGCAACATATTTTATCACCCAAACCATTATGCTTTTGAGAGCAAAAGTGTGTGCTATTAATATTTATATTGTAAATATCCATGACAGGTGAAATGTGGAATGGTCCTGGAAATGGGAATATATGGTCACTCTATTCATGATTGACATGCATCATTTGGGATCTGATTTAATTTAGGTGGAGCATTTCTCAAAAGGGCTTCTTGTTTGTAATGAATTAATGTCATAACTGCAATTGAAGTATGAGTGAACTTATTCCTGAGGATGATCTTTCTCAGAAGTTTTAGGGATCCTTCTGAAGGCTTCACTTTACAGTAGCCCCTTCACTGTACTTAAATGAGTAGTTACCGGGACTTGAGATTAATAGATTTATCAGGAGATTAGAGGATTCCCCTTTCCTAATTCTACTACCTCTGGCCCCAGAAGAGTCTTTACCATCTGTCTACTGTGTATCCACAGAAGTTTAATTACAGTCTAGACGTAGCACCTGAATGCAAAAGCTCTATGATTCAAAGGCAAAGATTATTCATAGATTATTTGCAGTTTTCCAATGATCCATGCTAATATTCCTATCCAAGGTTGTTCTTATATATGGATTGTCATATTTATCAGAGAGGCAGCCTACCTGGTGGTTAGAGGAAAGACTCTAGTGACAGACTACCTGGGTTTGTAACCTTGCTTTACCCACTTATCAATTTTGTGACCATTGGCAAGTTACTTAATTTTTTCCCTTCAATTTCTTCATGAATAATATGAGGATAATATCAGTACCTACTTAATAGCAATAGCTACTTAATAGCATTGTTGTGAAGATTAAATGAATTAATACTTGTACAATGCTTGCAACAGTGCCTGATACTCAGTAAGAACTATATAAATGTTTGTAATCAGGTACTGGTGATATTAGGTTTGAAATGCTCACAGGCATAAAAATGGGAGTAAAGGAAAGAACAAAATAAAAGTGAGTGCTATAGACATCACCAGGGTAACAGAGAGAAGAACAGTAGGAGGAAATACATTACACAGGAGATTTTAAGATAGAAATCTCTGTGTTACAAGAGCCAATGGTTTATTGGATATAATGAACCCAAAAGACAAATGTAATTTTTTCTTTGCTTTATTTGAGTGCACTTGAATTTTGCAGGAATGACTCTGCAATCATTTTCACTGTTGTTACTGTTGTCACTACTATCATCAATATTTTAATCATTGTCATAAAATATTAAATTCCATTTGACTTTGGCAGTTCACTATATCAGTTAAATGCAGTGGTCCAGCCTCAGGACTTAGAGGTTTTGAAATGATAGTTTTATACTGAAGTCCAGATGAGACCATGCTGGATTTAGTATGTCTATTGTTGAGTTCTTTGAATGAAACAGGAAAATGGAAACATTCGTAGAACTGACAGCACAGTATCTGGCAATGACAGTTTCTAAATCCTGGATAGAATGGGCTCAGAATCACTGCTGCAGAGTGATCTGAGCAAGGTCATCTTATTATCTGGTTTCCAATTCTCATGTCAGATGTCAAAAAAAAAGTTTAAACATTAGAAAAACACAAAGAAACAGAAGAAAGGGCTGTGGGCTTTGGAATTAGGTAGAATTGTATTCAAATTCTGGCTCTGGGACTGCTTGTATAAGCCTTGACAATTTGTTAAAGTCTCTGTCCCTGTGAAATGGGGCTGACAACCCCTCATACAGAGTAAGGATTAGAGAAGATCACGTGTGCCAAAAGGTGGGCACTTGGCATAGGCTCTTTCCTTTACCTGCCATTCACTAGATTGTTCCTTGACTATAGAGAGCTTGCCTTTTATTAGTACATCCCCAAGACTCAGCACAGTAACTGACCTATAGTAGACATTAAATGGATATTTATTCAAATATTGAATGAATAATGATCTAACTAAACCCATACACTCATCAACCATTAATTAGCTATTATATGTCAGTTACTATGCTCAGAACTTGAGAAATAGAGAACAGAGCATGGTCCCTTCCCTGTACGTGGTTATAAACTAAAAAGAGAGAACATATGTTATAATGAGTGCATTTTAGAGTCTGTTCAAATGAGGAAGTGCCTCACTCTAACTGGGGAAAGCTTCACAGAAGAGATATTTGACTTAATACCACTAAGCAGATAGAGTGAGGGGAAGGGCATTCTACATAGAGGGAATTGCATGTGCCAAAACTTAGGGGGAGGAGAAAGCATGTGTTCTATAAGCTGCAAGCTTTTATTAATGACTTATCTGGAAAGCTGTGTGTATATATATGCGTGTGTGTGTGTTTCCTTGCATGTGTGTGCAGGGAGTAGAACCCAGGGTGAAAGCTTTGTGGGGACAAATCATGAACCATCTTAAAGGCGATGGAATCTTTGAAGGATTTTACACAAGGACTGACAGGCCAAGATTTAGAAAGGCGCCTTTGGCTGCCATAGGTGACAGTGGTGGTGAGAACAGAGAACAGAGAAGGATGTGGAAATGCACCGTGGCTCCGTGAAGAGCCATGGGATAGATTCCAAAGATCTTAGGATACAAGAATGACAGGACTATGGCAATGGTCCCCAACCTTTTTGGGACCAGGGACCGGTTTCAGAGAAGGCCATTTTTCCATGGACTTGGGGGAGTGTGTAAGGGTGTGGGATGGTTTCAGATGATTCAAGCACATTACATTTATTGTATACTTTGTTTCTATTATTATTAAATTGTAATATATAATGAAATAATTATACAACTCACTATAATGCATAAGCAATGGGAGCCCTGAGCTTGTTTTCTTGCAACTAATGCTGCCAGTGATCTGACAGGAGGTAGACCTCAGGTGGTGATGGGAGTGATAGGAGGTGGCTGTAAATACAGATGAAGCTTCTCCAGCTCACCTGCCGCTCACCTGCTGCTGTGCGGCCTGGTTCCTAACAGGCCATGGACCGGTATGGGTCTGCAGCCTGGGGGTTAGGGACTGCAGGACTATGGGGCTAATTGCATGAAAAATCTAGAGAAATCCAATCCTGGTTTTAGTTGTATCAGTGATTCTTCTATATTTGAAGAGACATGGAAATATTTTGTATTTTCTTATAATTTTCTAATTTAACTTTAAAGATAATGTTTTACCACATGAAAGCCACAACTCTAACTTATCATCTTTAAAATTTTCTTTAGTTCTTCCTAACTCATATTCTTACAAATACTAAACTTCAATCATTAAGTTTTAGATTTTCCATCCGTTTTACATTTCCATTTACCTGCACTTGTTTAAATTGGAAAAAATGAAAGCAACCCTTGATTAGCATCTCTGTCACAGAGTAGCCATAGACAAAGAAGAGAGGTGAAATTTTTGTTTCTTGTTTATTAGTTCCAATTAAATTTATATTACAATATAAAATTTAAACCACTGGCTAAATTAAACCATGATTTGGGTATGTAGCAATGCTTTCCATAAAATATTATTTTCTTGGTGGTACCCTCTTTTAGGTGATGACTATATTGTTTCCTTCTGAGTTCTCTAGATATAAAAAATGAATCAAGAATTTGAACATTTTATTTATTGTATCTTCTTTTGTTGCTACTGCCCAAAACAATGCAAAGCATTCAGTTTACTAAATCTGAATATCCTTTGATGTCCTTGCTTGAAACATTTGGTGACTACCCTGGAAGGATCCTAGCTTGAATGACCTTCTAAATATTTTCTTTTCATTGAGTGAATTCTCTTATAGTTTAGTCTATTTCCTTTAATCCCCTTTGCAATGGGTGACTTTTTCCAGTAAAAGCCAAACGGGATTTATAAGAACAGAAATTCATATGTTTGGGTGTATTATGTTTTTTGGGGAAGACTGTTCAATTTTAAAAATTCATTATTTAAAAAAATACCTTTGAATGGTATCCTAAAAATTTTGTATTTAGTTTCACAGAAAGTAATAAATACAAATAAATTTTAAGAACAAATAACAGTCATTGATTTTATGTTGGGTGGTTGGAAAGCTAATAAAAATACTTTACAGTAGTAAAATTTCTTAGGTATATATTTGTAAGCAATGGTAGGCTTGAAATTTTGGGGGCTAAAATAAGACATAGGAAAGTATGAATTGAAAAAGAGCATATGGAGCTGTGAATAAAAAAGAAAATTGGCTGTACACTGCTGTTTTTAAAATGTTGGTAAATACCCTTGATAATAGATTTGTTTTTTCAGTATTAAATGTACATGAGCATAAGAATGTAGTTGTTCTGTAGCTGAGGGCCAGGATATGGCATGGTGGAGTGAAAAAAGCACAGAAACTTGTTTTCTCCAGCTGAATGATTTTGCATGAGTCACTCAACCTGTTTAGGTCGACCTTTCTTATTTACAGAGTCAGGAGATTGAAACAGTTGAACTTCAGAGTCTTTACAATGCTGTTCTCTTTTACTTTTATATACTACCTTCAGTCCTCAGTAAACATCCTCTACATTTGAGGCAAATATTCAATTTTGTTTTCAACTACTTTTTCTGTGACTTACTGTGTGTTTAATTTTTTTTTCATTCCACATGGATAGCTGTTGCCTCCACGGTAGTTGTTACAGAATGCTTCCTTTTCCTGCTGCTTGTTGATGCCTATTTTCTCATACAGTAAAAATCTATTTCTGAAAAAAAAGTTTAAATGTTCTCCAAAGCTTGGTAAGTGGTATAAAGATAGCAATACATAGAGGCTGCGGCTTTGTAGGGAATATGGTTCCTGGTTTTGTTTGTTTTTGTTTTTGACATTGACTATGATGATAAGGATATTATATGGTTCTAGACTAATCCACCTCAGCCCAGTCTGGTCAGTGCATGGAAGATTTACAGCAAGTGCAGAGGTCACCTGAACCCAAGCTCTCACAGAAGGAACTAAGAGGAGGATCAACTGCCTTTTAGAAAGATACAGTGAGAGCTCTAGAAGAATCCTCTTAGAAACTGAACGTACATTACCATGACAGTGAGAATGTTTATCCCTGTTGTGTTTATCTGGGATGAATGAAGGTTATCAGACTAGTGAATCACAACTGTCACTCAAGAACGTTTCAAAAGTAAGATATCCACAACATCACAGCGAGGTATCTTTATCCAGAGGAAATTGAGAAGGGGAATTTAACTATCTTGCTCTAATTAAATGAGAATTGGAAAAAAATTCACATTAGTAGGTGAAAATTATAAAGAAAAATAGGAATAGAAGGCAAATGTTTTCTATTTTTTGAAGACTGTTAGGGCTGAGGAATCTTTTGTCTTAGTCTGCTGGACTTTTTGGCTTAACTGTCAGACAGAAGGTTTAAGTGGGTAAGTCTGAAACCCATGTGGAGTCTAGGTGGATATTTCTGTCTTCTATGACTTATGAGTCTGAGGATACCATGTGCCTTGTTAGGGAAAAATCAGAGAAAATTATGACCAAACCTAGATCACAATCATTCCTTCACACAATACATTGTTTAACCAAACTTAATGAAATAAAATATCAGGCAGCAAAGAATACAAAAATGGGAATGATTCTCTGTGAACAGTCTTCATGAGCAACAGGATCAGTTATATATCCATCTACCCATCCTGGGTTTACTGAGAACAGAAATTAGCTGTTATCCAACTCACCTGACTATTGCACCATGCATTTACCGGAGAGCTGGAAAGGTTTCTTTCTCTTCAGCTTTCAAGAAAGAATACCTGGATGCAGAGAGAGAGGAACACTCATACACTGCTGGCGGGACTGCAAACTAGTAGGATAGAGATACTACTAGTACGGAAAGTAGTATAGAGATACTACTGGGTATTTACCCAGCGGGAAAAAAAAGACATTTTATAAAAAAGACACTTGCACTCGAATGTTTATAGCAGCACAATTCACAATTGCAAAGATGTGGAAACAACCCAACTGCACATCAATACATGAGTGGATTAATAAAATGTGGTATTGTATACCATGGAGTACTACTCAGCCATTAAAAAATTGTGAACCAATACCTCTTGTATTAACCT
>CAUYRT010021985.1:0-60873 GCA_963574885.1 Lepilemur ruficaudatus
TGGCCAGCCTGGAAGCAGAGAGACCATTTAGGAGGCTCTTGCCACAGTCTGGAGGAGAAAGGATAATGGCCGTGACCAGGGTGTGGGCAGTGGGCAGATTCGGGGTCTTAGGAGGTAAGGCTAAGAGGACTTGCGGAGAGATTGGAAGTGGAGAGGTGATGGGAAGGGGAGGATCTAAGATAACTCTTAGGTTCGTGGCTTGAGGAACTGAGAGTATAGTGGTAACATATACAAAATAAGGGCACGGGGGGGAAGGAACAGGTTTGGCGTGGAAAGACAGAGCATCCTCTTTTGGATGTGTCCAGATTGAGATGCCTGTCATTCATCCAGGAGAGAAGTCAAGGAGACAATTGGATACATGAGTCTGGACGTCATAGGAGAGGTCTGAGCTAGAGGCATAAATTTAGGAATCATGAGCATGTCCTAGTATTAATATTTAAAGCCGTGGCACGAGCTGATGTCAGTTAGAGGAGAAGGTATGGATGGAGAGGAACGAAGAGCCCAGGAAGGAGGTGAAGGGCACGACATTTACCAGTGAGGTAGAAAGGAGGCAGCGGTGGCCTTTTACAGGAGGTGGAACGTGAGCCGTCAGGGAAGTAAGCAGAAATCCAAGGTATTATGCACAAGCCAAGAGAGCAGAGTGAATTTAGCAAGATACCAGGATCAATTATGTCAAATGCTTCTGGAAGGTCACGGAGAAGCGCTGCCAGGATTTGGTCTCGAGGAAGGTCTTTGGCCATTAATTAAGGTAAAAGCAATTAGCACACTGCCCAGCACACAGTAGGTTCCCAGTGCATGTTTTCTGGATAAAATCAATTGTATGATGAGGACACCTGCCCTGCTGGCACGAGGTGGCTTCTTCAGTCGCCTCCTAGTTCCACTGTGGTCTGGGCAGAGCTGCCTCCCTTCTCCCGCTGCCCATTGAGTCCTCATCCTGTTACGAGGGAATGGCTCGTGCTGGGGACTTGCAGGAGATGAAGGTGGCCAGGGAGTGTCCTGACCGCCGTTGTGAGGAACCAGGGCTCCCCTCGGGCGCTGTGACGGGGCAGCCCTGCTGCACCAGGCCCCTGGCACCAGCTCAAGCGGCCAGTCCCTTCTGCACTGGCCAACCTGCAGCTCAAGACTTGGCCGCAGAATTTCCCTCCTTCAGATGACACCAAGGCAGACTTCCTGTCCAGGGGCAGTCAGCACCTACCCTGGCATACACTGAAATCTGCCATGGGCCTGGTGTGAAGGAAATCCGAGATTTTCATGCTGAGTGGGGAAAGATAAGCATTTTAAGCCTTAAAATCTGAGTTAAGTGAATAGTGTAGTCATTGGAAAAACAGCCTGAGTTCCAATGAGAATAGGGCCAAATCTGTTGTCCAACCTAACAATCCAAATCAGAAATTTCATTTTCCTCCAAAGGTGGGTGTAGTAGAGGGGGGTGGATTGCTATTTTTGAACCCTCTATATCTCATTTAATTCTCACAACAACCCATGAAGACTAGTGTTAGTACCTCCAAGTTACTGATGAGGCACTGAGAGAAACTTGCTCCAGATCACAGTGGAGGGCCTAAGATTGCAACCTACGTCTGTCTGCTTCCAGGAGAATCCATCCCTCTTGTATTTGGCAGAAAGAGAAAGAGTATGATCTTTATCTAACATCCAAAAGGATAATTTCATGGGCTGAATTTTACACAATCCCATCGGCTGGATCCGCCCGCTTGACCATTTCTGACTGCAGAATTAACTCTGCCATTGCGCGGAACGTGAAATCCACTCGTATTCTTCACCCTCATCTATAAACATAATTGCCGAGCCCTGGTTCCGTGAGCTGCTAGATCCCTTAATAAACCTGCGGCTCGTTCCCCAGGTCTCTGATGGAATGTGTCCAAAGACATCAGCTGAGGTTGCAGCTGCAATGAATCTTAAAGCCTCCGAGGTTTGGCGCAGCTTCCAAAAGGGGTTCAATATTGATCTGGGGCATAATTAACAGTGTTTATTTCAGGGGAGCTTGGTTAGGTTAAAAAGACAAGGTCCTTTATTAAAATACTTTTGGCTGATGACAGGATTACAAACACACACAGACACACGCTCCCCACCCTGGAGAAAAGCCAAACAGCCTTGCTGCAGAAACAGAACTCACTGATACCCACCCCCGTCTACCCACCCACCAGTGTCTGAAGCTGCTCTACCCCATTTGAGCTTAGCAGCAATTAGCAGCAGCACGGGTGAGGCCCAAGCCACGGAGTAAAAATAGAATCCCCTCCCCCTTCCTCCATCCTCATCTCCATGTTTGATTAATTTAACCAGTTCTGTCAATTAGTCATTCGGGAGACTCCATTTGAGTGGATTTTCCTAAGAACCAGAAGGCTTATTAATTTTGGAAGTGAATGTCGTTCATTAGCAGTGACACCTCCCCAGGTCCTGTCCGCTCCCTCACTTGGGGTCTTGGTTGAGGAAGCAGTGGAGGCCAAAACTGGCTCACACGCGTGGCTGCAGCCCCCAACACATGCAGAATGGGAAAGGTTGGCCGTGGGGTTAGGGGTGACTCCAGACATCTCAGGGCCCACTTCCCTATCGTCACTGCCTGTGACAAGCCATCAATGACAGAGCAGTCACAGGCACCAGTGAGCATCCTGAATTCGAGGTTTAAGAGAAACCCAGTCAAGGAAATGCCTGGGAGGTCTTTCCCCTAGAAAGGAGCGTTGACCTGTTAGAGTCTAAGGAGAGCTTTGGCCTCCCCTTCCCTTTCCTTTGCCTGGAAACACCAAAGGTTACCTTCCATTTTTCCAATTTGTAAAAATGTTGCAACTTTTAAAACCTTAATGTATGCTTTATTGCCATTTTTTCACTTGTTATAACCAGGAATACATTTTTTTTTAAAGAGATGGAGGCTTGCTATGTTGCCCAACCTGGCCTCAAGAGATCCTCCTGCCTCAGCCTCCTTAGTAGCTGAGATTACAGGTGCAATGTATTTTAATTTTAACATTAATGTAAGTTGAACATAACAAGGTGAGCATTTTATCATACAATTTATATATATAATAGATCTTCTGATAGCCCTTTCCTCCCCACCAGAGGTGAAATCAGAAATCACCTCTACCTCTTTGTATGCATTCCCTATGGCTACTGTAACAAATGACCACAAACTTGGTGGCTTAAAGACAACACAGATCTATCATCCTGCAGTTCTGCAGGTCACAAGTCTGACATGGGTCTCACTGGCTAAAATCAAGGTGTTGGCAAAGTTATGTTCCCTTCTGGAGGCTCTAGGGGGGGCCTCTGTTTCCTCACTCTTTGCAGCTTCTAGAGGCTGCCTGCATTCCTTAGCTCATGGCCCCTTCCTCCACCTTCAAAGTCAGCAACAAAATGAGTGCTTGTCACATCACTCTGACTCTCTCTTCTGCCTCCTTCCACTTTAAAGACCCTTTTAAAGCCTCACCCAAATAATACAGAATAATGTTTTAAGATCAGCTAATGAGTAACCATAGTCCTATGCACAATCTTAATTCCCTTTGGCCGTGTAAAGTAACATATTCATAGGTTCCAGGCGGGACTTCACCATCCTTGGGGAACCATCATTCTGCCCAAGAGACTCTGAGTTTCAGTTAAGGCACTTTCCCCCAGGCAGACTTCCTGGACCCCCAAGCAGGATTAAATGCCCTCTCTCGGAGCCCTTAATACCATATGTTAAATTATTTGTTTCTATTTCAATCTCTCTCACTAAATGGAACCACTGTTATGGCTAGACTCCTTTTTCAAACCATCTCAGCACTTAAGATAGCAAAGATGCTAAATAAATGCTTTTGGAAGTAAATAACTATAGTCATCTGAGAAATTTGCATCTGGTGCTTTTTTTACACAAATGAAAAGGCTAACGCTATAGAGCAGTTGACTCAGTGTTCAGTCATTTCTAGCTTTAAGAATATATAACGTATATAAATTGTATGATTAAATAGCCACCTTGTTATGTTTAACTTGTATTAGTGTTAAAATTAAAATGCATTCCTAGGCACCACAAATGGAGAAATGGCAATAAAATATAGGCTGAGATTTTAAAAGTTACATCATTTTTGCAAACTGAAAAAAATGCAAGGTAACTGTTGGTGTTTGCAAGCAAAATACAGGGAAGAGGAGTCTATGAAATAATGGTAATCAACTGCTATTCATTTATTTAACGGATGTTCACTGTTGCCTAGTATGTGCCAGGCACTGTTGTGGGCACTAGGAAAATAGTGCCTCCTGCCCTTTCAGCACTATATTCAAGGAAAAGGAATCCCACACACCTAAGATAAAGCAAGATTCGGTAAATGTTTCTGGGGAAGAAGTGGCAGCAAATGCAGAGGCTCTGAATCTGGACTGTGCTTGGCAGGTTGAGGGGAAGGAGGGTGGCCAGCTGGGCCATCTATGGGACTGTGACAAGGAACAACCTGAGGGGAGGCAAGAAGAGCAGGCAGGCAGCCCCGGTCATGGGAGGAACTACATTCTGGGCAATCACCTTGCACCATTTGGGCCCCAGTCACATTGTATTCTAGGCAAAGGACGCGGGAGTTGGACAACATGGTAGCCCTGTAGGCAATGGTAAGGACCAAATCTAGGAGAGTTTTGTGTAAAGGAGTTAAGATGATTGTACTTACAAATAGATCACTCTCTGGCTAGAGAAGGAGTGGCTCAGACCAAGACAGAGACGGGGGAAGTGGTGAGGTTGAATTCATTTGGGCCATGTCTTGAGGTTAAAGTGAATAGGACTTGTTTAAACACTAGATGTAAGGGAAAGAATCAAGAAAAACTCCCAGCTTTTTGGCCTGAGCACATGCCTAGATTAAGGGGCCATTCATTGAGCGAGTTGGCAAAGACCGGGGAGGGACAGTTTGGAGAGGAAAGGCACAAATTCTGTGCATGCCAAGATTCATGTTTAAAATGATTAAATTGAAATCCTTTGCTGTTTAGCCCTTTGCCATTGATAGAGCCCCTTTTCATCCATTTATCATCATTGATTCTTGTACAAACCCAACAAGTTCATAGCATTTCTTCCGTTTTGCAGCTGAGGAAATCAAGGCCCAGAAAACATTAAGTATAAAATACTGACAGTGACTGGGCTTATCTCTTACGTCATGTAATGAGTACAGCCACCCTCCGTACTCGCATGGCCCTGTAAGATGGAGAAGGGAAGGGGGGCTCTCGCGTGGGTAACTGACCCAAGTTTAAGCATGTGGGCTAATTCAAGGCCCCTGTGCAGCCCACATAATTCTATTTTGACAGCTCAGTAGGTAGCATCAATAACTGAATTGTGAGAACTGCTGTCCACGCAAGCAGCTTCCAGCACCACCAGGGTAAGTCCCTTTATCTGCTGAATTACTCAAAACACCTGCTGGTCTTCCATCTTTATCAAGCACACACCGGAGGCAGCAGAGGGCAGGGGAAGGCTCGTCCCCCCAAATCTCGTAATGATACTTACTTTTCTCTCTTCTTTTATATTCTTAACCTGAACATAAGGATTTAAATAAGATTTATCTCCTGTATGGGCATTCTTAATCCCTGGGTCGACTAGTACATCCTGAAATTTTGGTGTCATTTGAATAGTGAAATTGTCATTGAAGAGTTCCCTGTGAGAAAAATGGGGTCATCAAGCTTAGGGAAAAGACTGGAATGAAACAAAGCAAAGAACTGGTCAATAAATGTTAACAAGGTGTTGTGCTAAGCACAGTGGGATAGAAAGGCATATGCCACTATGGCCTTTCTGTGCTTATGATGGTGGGACAAGATATAAAATGAGGAAATGTTTCTGTTATAAAGTTCGTTTTAAATTGAAGGTGAAATTTAGATCCCCAGTGTCAAAAATACGCTAAAAAGTGTTTATGCTCAATATTGTGTTAGACAGCTGAAACCGTGATGCCAAATGTCCTTATCCTCAGCATATCCTACACGTTCCCCAAAGTTCTGACATGTGGTATTTTTCAGTCTGTTTACTGAAAATCTTGTGTGTTTATGTCATGTGCCTCCAGTGCATGGTTGCTTGCTCCAGGGACATGATTAAGTAGAAGAAGAGTCCTGAGACAGTGCCTGACATATTATGGATACTAAGTCATACTGAATGAATGAGCTCTGACACCAGATTAAATGTGTGTCTCAGAATACACTTGTGTTATGGGTCTTAAAGCAAATGTGTAAAATGAAGGCAGTGGCCCTTCCCAATGCACAGAAAAATCACATAAGCTAAAACTCACAGTTGTCTCAATTTTAAACATTTCTTTCTGAAACTTTTATGGTCTATACAACAGAACCCAATACAAAATAATATATTATTTAATACTGAATTGTATATAATAATCTAAAGATAATATCACAATATTTTATGGTGCTCTGCACCATTTGTGTCTTGACCAGAACTGAGGATCTTGTTCCAGAATTTCAGAGAAGGAAGTGATTGTGTCCAACTCAACTGTCCAGAAAGGATATCAAGGGCTATTGGGAGAAGGTAGAGGATGCAATTGAGCAGAACTTGGAAGATACAAGGATTTTACCTTTTAGAGAATTTCAAATCCTATTGAACTGTCAGCCACTAGGTGGCTTTCAGGTACTCTGTTAAAGTTCATGAAAGTAAATCATAAGGCCAGTTATAGGTGTTCGTGAGATTCTTGTTTGGAAACTTGGCCTTAACAAGAATAGAGAGAGGATGTATACCACAGTGGTCAATAGTGTTGGTTCTGGAGTCAGACAAACCTGTGTGGGGTAACTTGGACTTAACTTCTTGCACTTAACTTCTATGGATTAGGGACAGTAATGGAGCCTGCATTATTGGGTTCAATGAGATAATGCTTGGTCCACGGTAAAGGTTTAGTGTTTTACTACTATAGCAATCCATAAAATCAGTCATAGAAAATTGGGCTTAGAAAAGCAAGTCAGTCAAAGATCTAGTCAGAAGTAGAGGCTAGCTTCAAACCCAGATCTAAGGCCCATGGTTGAGCGTTGTTGATAATACCTGTGAAATACTTCACGTCTTTGCCTCACTAAGCCTAAAGGAGAGGTAGCAGGAAAGCCAGGTCCTAGGGGGAGAGAACACGAGTAGTTCATGGGTAGAACCTGGCTTTCAGGAAGTCAACATACCATAGAGCCCATGTTTCTACAGAGCCTGCTGAGGGCATGTCTAGAGTGCTCGGAAGGGAAGTCCACAAGCAACAGTGGAGATGGAGAGACCTCTTACTCTTTTCAGCCAAATGCAAAACGAGAACAGGGAACGGCCTTTCTTTCTCCACAGCCAAGTGCATGCTAACAGCTAAAGCCTTTGTTGTCCACAGTGACTGTAAGACACGTGCTCTCTCTGCATCAGAGCACAGTGGCCTAAGGTCCTGGGGTCTCTTTGGAGGGGAAGGACAGCCCCTGTGGTGATGACAGGTCTGGAACCAGTGGAAGGGCCTAGCAGGTAGTGGGTGCTCGGTAAGTTTGGTGACTATTCTCCATATTGCCCCTGGTGCTTTGTGTTCAGTTCATAAAGAGATGATTCTCTGTGGTTGGTGAGTGCACATGGCTAACGAAGCCCAAATCAGAGGTTTAATTCTCGAACCAGTTGGATTTCATTTTACTGGGACCCATGGCTTCAGAGGTGTGGGCTCCCCGTACTGTTCTCAGCACCAGCTTGAAGGGTCCCCTTTTCCAGTCACGGGACTGGAGGAAGCGATGCTGTGTGGGATGCAGTAGTCAGCTGTAGAGCCAAGTTGGGTTTACATCCTGGCTCTGCCTCTTCTTAGCCTGTGACCAAAAGCAGGTGACTGTCTGAGCCTCATTTCTTCATCTCTGTAAAGAACTTAGGCACAGTGCCCGGCAGATGAGAGGCTGCTACTACTCAATGCATGCAAACTCCAGGAAACTTTTTAAGACACAGGTCCGGCTGTCAGTGGATTAGGAGCAATGTTTTCCTGTAGAAAACCAGCATTGGGGACACAGAGGCATTAAACCGAAGCCTTGAAAAGACAGTGAAGCAGTGACCAGCCCACACTGGGGCCCTCTCCATGCAGTGCACGGCCCCGGCCAAGATGGTCCATCCTACTCAGCCGTGAACTGCTCACCTTGCGCTGCAAGGAGATTGCTGTCAGCAGGGAGCTGCTCCTCTCTCCCTTTCTGTGTGTTTGCCTCTCATTGCAGTCATTATGGATATAGCCAGGAAAACGGGGACTGCTTGGGAGTGCAGCCCTGGCCTCGGCGGTGCCATGACAACCAGCTTGCCACAATCGCCCTTAATAACAGCCACTCGCTAGCGGTCCCTTCCACCTGGGCAGAGACTCCCCAGGGAGCTCAGGCTTCTCCTGAAGGAGCTGCACAAAGCTTTCTGTTCGGAACAAATCACGAGAGAGAGAGAAAGGAGGAGAGAGATCACTGTGTCAGGATAAAGAAGAGAGAAAGCTGGCAGCCTGGAGTCTCTAACCGGTGATGTGTTGAGTAGGGGCAGGGACCGGGAAACACTGCCATCGCATTCCCGCTGGCTACGGGAATGTGGAATTCTGCAGGAGCACAAAGCTGAAGGGTACCTTTGCCACTCACCGATCTTCCAGAGAGTGAAAGACCAAACACGAGCACGGTAAAGCCGGGCCTCGCTGGTACCAGATTTCTTCATTAGGCTCCTGTCGAGACCCCCACTGCCAACTCGGCATCTTGTCTGGACGGCAGCCGCTCCCCTCGCTGCTGCGGAGAACGTGCTCAGAGGCCTCCTTCAATCAATGTCTTTCCAGAATGACAGTTCTCAGAAAGGCACCAGGCCTGCTTGGCTAATGAATGATTCTTCACGAAAGAAGGACAAACAGACCCCCAGTTGATGAACTTGTCTGTGGATGTTAGCCCAAACTCAGCCTTCAGATTGACAGGCAAACCCTAAGCCAAACACTGAGCCAAGTGAAGGTTCCCTCGCTTCCCATCTCTCCGAGCATGGGTTCCAGCCGAGGCTCCGCAGTGAGAAAGCTCTAGCCCTGCAGAGAATGAGCCTTCACAATGCCGAGCTCGCTCACGGACGATATGCTCCTTCGGGTCCCAGTCTCTGCAAGCCTCTGTTTCCTCAGCTATAAGAGAGTTCTTACCCTGTACACGGCCTGGCCGTTTTCCCGGGGCCCAGTCTGAGAGGACGGCAGAGGGACAGGCCATGGCGGTCTTCGGGCCAGTCTCTGGCCGCTCAGCAGCAGAGAAGAAGCCCCTGGAGAAACTGCCCAAGTTTACTGGAAAGCTGACAATAACACGATTTATCAAGTTGATGGAAGTCAGTCCTTCAATTGTGGACAAAGTTGCTTTAGGATCGAAGCCCTGTAAAGAAGAAATTGAAGGTCTGAAAACAAAGCTGGTGAAAATAGACCTAGAGAAAAATGAAAAATACCAAAGAATTTAAAAAGGAGTCTTTGCCTTAACTGGCTTTAATTTCCATTGTAAATTACATAAATCTCTTTGATTATTTAAAATATAAATATTGTTATTGATTTTTAAAAATACAAAGGGAAGAGATTACATGATACCTCGCTTTATGGTTAGCTCAGTTGAATGACAGCCACAGTAGAACTGTATATAAAAAACAAGGTGCTATTGTTATTATCGATGGTGTTTCCTTTCTGTGCAGCCCATTCCCCAAAACGGAATCTCTTAACTCCTTGTGAATCTGAACAAACCCCTATTTCTAAAAAATAGGAGGAAGGTTGAAGGGCGGCCAGATTAGCAGGTAAGGAGGAAGAAAGGATGCAGTGGACTGAGGTGGTCCAGGAAGGCTCCCTAGAGGAGACGGTGGTCCCCGAGAGCTGGATGGGAGCAGGGATGGGTTGGGAATGAGCATGGATCGAGTTCCAGCTGCTCCATCAACATCTGCCGTCGTCATTCCAGGACATCAACCAGAGCTCACAAACTGTGGCCCACGTGGCTTACAGATGACTTATGTTTGACCACATGCTCAAATGTCTTTAATTAGTTGCTAGCATAGAAAAATCAGGGTTTCTCAGAGAAAATGTAGACTTTACAAATGCCAGTCTGGCAGCGCTCAGCTAAAGCTGAGTAGAACGTGTCCCCTTTATAGGGTGTGGACACTCTAGTTTGCCACAGTCTCTGCCATTCCCTGGTGCTAACTGTGCAGGCTTCACTGCCTTCCTGGCCCCTGGAGGCAGGAGTTCTCTAACCCTGGTGCATATGATGCGTAGACCAGTCAGACCTCAGTGCAGTGAACAGAAGAGAAATAGGGAGTGATTTTGGAATGCTGACCTAGGGCCTCGTACCAAGAGCCCAGACTGCCAGGCAGGTGGGTGGGACTGTTGGCTGACAGCAATGGGAAGTCGCTGTAGGTGTCTGAGCAGGGAAGTGGCATTGCTTTGGGAAGATTCATCCTACACCTGGCAGGATTGCACGTGGTTTACATATTCTTTGCTAAGCCCTGATGTCCCTCAGCAGTTTGGCTGGCTCTGTCTTTGCAGCTGCTGTGTTCTGGTTTCTCTGGACTGTAGCAGGCTGGGGGTACCGCAGCAGGAGGAAGAATGCCAGGAGGAAGGGGTGGCTGAGCTGGGGTGGTTCACCAGCTCCCGTGGAAGCAGTGACCCTGGCCTGGCACACCCAGAAGCAGCCCCTGTGGCCTGCCCTCCCTGGCCAGCTGTAGGGGAGCAGCTGCCACAAGGGAGCTGGCACTGAGGCCCAGGGACGCTAGGGTGGCTTTGCAGAGCTGAGAAAGAGCTCAAACTGTCCCCTCCTTTTGTTGACAATAGGGGGAAAAGGGGATATTAGTCTTCTATTGCTGCTAGAACAAATGACCATAGATGTAGTGAACTTAGTAACTTAAAATAACACAAATTGACTATCTTATAGTTCTGGAAGTCTGCAGTGGGTGTCACTGGGCTAAAGCCAAGGTGTCAACAGGGCAGTGTTCCTTTTTACAGCCTCTAGGGGAGAATCATCTCTTGGCTTTTCCAGCTTCTAGAGGCTACCTTGCACATTCAGCTCGTGGCCCCTTTCCACCTTCAAAGCCAGCAATGACCAGACCAGTCTTGTCTTTCTCACACTGGGTCACTCAAACCTCGACCCTCCTGCCTCCCTGTTTGAGTTACAGGGACCCTGGCCATTACACTGGGCTGACCCAGACAGTCTAACAGTTTTCCCATCCTACGGGCAGCTGATTAGCAACCTTAATTGCCCCTTGCCATGTCACATAACATGTTCCCAGGTTCTAGGGATTAGGGTATGGGCATCTTTAAGAAGGAGCACTGTATTTACCTTGCTCTTGCTCACTCTTGTAACCCCAGCACCTCTCCAAGTGTCTTACACCCACCAGGTGCTCCAGAGCTGTTGGGCAAATGGTATGTGACACTCAGACTTGTTGACTGCTGACCATGTGCCATGGACTGTACTAGGTGTCTTGTTTTATCTCTTTTGACTCTTATATCCATGCAGAGTAGGTATTGATATCTGCACTTTAAAGATAATGAAGCTGAATCTTAAGGACATAAGGAAAATCGGCAGAGACAATACCACTGGAAATGATGGAACACAGGTGCTAGCCCCAATAGGTGACTCCAAAGCCCGTTGACTTCTCCTGCACTAGCCTGAGAGACATAGCTTAGGAAAGCAATTTACAGTTTACCAAACAATGATCTCGTCTTCCAGACCTTCTACATGGTCTCTCTGTGCTGCCAGTCTCAGGGTCCCAGCAACGCCTAAGAAAACATTTATCACCCCAGGCATTTCCTCGTGCCAACGCCCCTGACTAGCATAGGAGGCCTCGCCTACCCCAAAAACCTCATCAGCAACCAGCAAACTCCGGCCTGCAGCCAACTGGGGCCCACCACTTGTTTTTGTACAACTCTAGCAAAGAATCATGTTTTTACTTTTGTTTCAAATGGTTGAAGAAATCAAAAGAAGAGGAAACTATTTCATGACACATAAAAATTATATGAAATAGAAATTTCAGTGTCCATACACAGAGCCTTAGTAAGATATATGCTCAAAATCTGTTTGCAAACTGTCTATGCCGCTTCTGTGCTGTGAAGGCCGAGTTGAATAAAGATATTTACTAACCTCTCATCTATCCAGTGCCTCTTGATCACGTCTCAACTTATTAAGCCTTTCCTGACCACACCAGTCCATTAGCTCATCCTTTCTCCCCTTGTGAATTTTTCATCTGTTTTTTTTCTGCCAAAAAAAAAAAAAAGGCTTTGACTATTTCTTAACTTTAAATGATTCTTCATTAAAAGACATGATACTCGTGAAGGAAACATAATAGATATGGAAACATTTTGAAAACAGTGACATAAAAGGGACCAACAAAATTTCTTGTAGATCAACTTCGCATTCTGCATCATGGCACGCGTTGCGTTCCTACAGCTTCCACCACCGACCAACTGTTTGTGAAATGAACGAAGAACTACGTGAAAAACAAATCACAGAGGTTAAGCAACTGAGCTCCATTGTTTCCCAATTCGGTATCCACCATCCGAGTCTTAATACGATCTAAATTCCCACTCTCCAGTCCGCGTCTGGAGACCGTCATCAGGCCCATGGTGGCACAGTAGCCACTAATTAAATCTTAAACCACTTTCTCTCACTGTCCTCGGCTGGACAGAGGCCAGCATTGTCAGTCCGAGGGAGTTCTCACCCTCTGTGGGAAAATTGTTGGCCGCTTCTCTCATTGGGCAAAATTATTGGATGTGTCTTCTGTATGGTAAAAATTACTGGCTGCATCTCAATTGGAGAGCCTTTTCTCTCCAGGGGCAAAACTGTTGCCTGCCTATCTCTGAAGGAAAATTGCCATCTGCCTCACTCTGTAGGAAAATTGCCAGTTGTGTCCCCATTATGGGGAAATTGTCAACCATGTCTCCAAACGGAAAAGCGTGCCAGCTGTGCTACTCTGCAGAAGAAATGTCAGCAGAAGCGAGCAATTGAAAACCCTGTGCGTGATTCCGAGTCTGTTCCTTTTTCATCATGATCAGACCTTCACATCCCCCTGGCTTATTTCCCTTACTCTCCCTCTCATCTGTCCCAGTCATCACAGCCAGGGTGCGGGCAACACTGAGATCAGAGACACTTGTATGAAGGAGGGTGTATTTCAAGGGACAGTCCAGAGACAAGCTATTGTGCATCTGCGTTATGGCCCAACCAGCCCAGACCCAGAGATCAATATCACAACTGGTACCTCTTCACATCTGGCCCAAATGGAAACACACTTCAGGCTTTTGGACTCATTTCTCACCAAGCTTGCCTTCAGCAGCACCTCCTTCTGCATTACTGCTGCCTTCCCTCCTGTTTCGGGTACAGGCACTTTGCTAAGTGCTTGACATGAAAGAGTTCGTTCATCCTTAGAACCGCCCCAGAAGGCAGGTACTACTGTTATCTCCATTTTACAGATTAGGAAAATGAAGCTTGGAAGGAGTAAAGCTGCTCATTCGAGGCTTCATAACTTGTAAGCAACAGAAATGGGCACCATCTGCACTCTCAGCCACCACACCATATGGGACAGAGTGAGGAGGGCCACGAGGATCAGCTGTGGTGGCCTCCTGAGTTCCTGTGCAGTGCCCAGTATGAGGTCAAGAGCAAGAAGCCACACCCTGGAATGGCCTTTCCCACTGTTCTACCTAATCTCTCTCTTCTCCTGTCCCCAGAGTCCAAGACCCAGCTCGTTGCGTGTTTCTTTTCTGCTTTTGCCCTTGCTGAATGTAGCTTTGAATGTAGCTTTAGTTGTCTCTAAAGTCTGCAGTTTTCTTAACTCTTCCTCTTTCTTATTGGTGAATCCAAGGCTTTTCCTGATTTGGGGTCCTTATTCATTTATCCAGTCATCTGAGCCCTGTCAGAGGGCTCACACAAGAAACCTACAGCTCAGAGAGATACCTGTACCTGCTGTAACACAAAACACTGTCTGCACAAGGCACATAAGATAGCCTATGGGATTTAAAAGGAAGTGTTCAGTTGCTTTGACTATATAGCACTGTAACCCAAAGTATATTCTGAGGAACCCTGTCCTGGAGAAAAACTGAGCTGCAAGTGAATTGCAAATAAAAATAAACTGGAATAAGGAGAGAGGTTTGATCAAGAAAGATTTTGAAGCAGGATTAAAGCAGTGGTTCTCAACCATGCCACCCAGGGGACATTTGGCAACATCTAGAGACGTTTTTGGTTGCCACAACTGGGCTGATGAAGGGAGTAAGAGGGGGAGCAGATTAGTGGGTAGAGGCCAGGTAAGTTGCTAAACATCCTATGATACCCCCCAACAGTAGGCTAATTGCATTGTCAACCCCCAAACTTAGGCAGGCGTTTTCCCCAAGCTCATTTGACCTCAGAATCTGGAATGCCTGATATATCACAAGTTGGGCATTTTGCTGAAGTCACTTTGGAAAGTGCAGTAATGGGGATTAGGAGAGAGAAATTGAAAGACCAGTGGAATTTCATAGATCTTATAATCTAAGAGCTGGAAAGGACCAGGTAGATAACTAACTCCTCCAATTAGCAGGCCCAGAGAGCTAACACTTGCCCAAAGTCATTCAAACAAGATACAATAGGACAGGGGGTGAGAACATCACCCGGAAGCAGACCGAGTTCAAATCCTGGCCCTGCTCCCACAGCTGTGAGTTGCAGCTGAGTTGCCTGATTAGACTAATTTGTGGAAAAGATAAAGTAATACCTATGAATATTGAATGAGTTAATACATGTAAAGCACACAGCACAGAGCTCAGTAGATGATAGGTATTATTAAGAGCCAGCCTGGATTGGTGCCCAACCTGGATTCCAGCCCAGCATACCCGACTCCCAGTCTGATGTTCTTTTCAGCATCCCATGCTGGGCACAGGAAGAGGTGAGGAGGAGCAGAGGCACAGAAGTGGGAATGCACAGGTACATCTAGAACACGAGGGATCCCTTTGACTTGATCGTTTGCACAGAGAAATGAAATTGACAAAGCAAGGCCAGGCCCAGGTGTGGAGGCAGGGTCACAGGCAGACAGATGGTCAGAGTCAAAAGCCCATCTCAACCAGCGGCTAGCTGCTGAGCCAAGGCAGCTTACTAAAGCTCTCTTGGTCTGTCATATCTATAAATGTGAACAGTGCCTTCTTCACAAGTTTAAGCATTAAACGAGATAATGTATGCAAAGTTTGAGGACCAAGAGATGGTAGCAAAAGTTATCGTTCTTGTTACCGTTATTGGCATCTCCAAAACAAACCCTCCTGGTGGCAAACTTGACATGTCCCCAGTGGTTGGGACTGGGCCACCAGGAGTCTCACCAAGTCTGCTTCCTCACAAAGGAAGCAAAGCTCTGCTTGCCTCCCCCTAGTTATCTTCCTTTATTTATCGATTTCTTTAATTTTTGGTAACTAGTTAGAAGCCTTGCAGGTCAGCAGGATCTCTAATGCTAAGCCAGGGGTCTCCAGGAGAAACGCCAGTTCTGATTTGTCTCAAGTTCTGTCACTCAGGCACCAGATACTGCTGTACCACATGTTCAACAGATTTTAAGCATCTCAGACATTGGAAGGGGCATGAGAAGTACATTTAAAGGAAGACACACTGATGTTCCGTTTACATGCCATTAGCCAGTTCCCCAGCACCTTTATTCCCCTCTGATAACAGCAAAATCTCACTTGTTCACAACTGAAACTACATTTGTGATTGTTTAATATTTGTCTTTTGCCCTGAGCTTCCTAAGAGTAGGACTGGGTCTGACTTGTTCATTATTGTGTCTTGGCATTTGGTACAGGGCCTGGCATGTGTCCATCCCACAAATACTTTGTGCGCTCTAGATAATGCACTGTGTTGTGCATGTGTGTGCACGTAAGACACTTAAATGAATGTCCAGCAAGGCCTTGTACACGGTAGAATTGCATCACAATTGAATTCAAAATGCAGCCCTGCCTCAGTCTAGCTGTGTGTCTCTGGACAGGTTATAAAACCTCTGTCTGCGCCATAGTTTTCCACACCACAGTATATGAACCACTTCATATAAAATATGGCACTTTGTCTCAAAAAAAAAAAAAAAGTCTCACTCTGTTGCCCAGGCTAGAGTGCCGTGGCATCAGCCTAGCTCACAGCAACCTCAAAGTCCTGGGCTCAAGTGATCCTTCTGCCTCAGCCTCCCAAGCAGCTGGGACTACAGGCATGCGCCACCATGCCCAGTTCATTTTTTCTATGTATTTTTAGTAGAGACGGGGTCTTGCTCTTGCTCAGGCTGGTTTCCAACTCCTGACTTTGAACGATCCACCCGCCTTGGCCTCCCAGAGTGCTAGGATTACAGACGTGAGCCACCGCACCTGGCCAGCACTTTATTTTATATGAATCACTTCTTAAGCTGTTTTAAGGATTAAATGAGATAAAACTTGTAAAGCACAGGGCCTAGAATAGTATAAGCTTTCCATCTACAGTAATTATTAATACTATTAAATGTTTCTGAATGAATGAAAATAATCCCTGGAGTTGACACTAAGACTTGAACATGCACAGACATGTCATGAACCACAAAACGCTATGCTGGTATGTTATCTGTATCCTGCCCTCTGTGTCCTACCTAAAGCAGGCACTCCACAAATAATTAGTGGTCGGTGCATTAAAGAATTGTCCTCTATCATCTCACACCCATCTCGTGAGGGTGTCATTTTGAGGCTTTCTGGTGTTGCTACGCTGGCCTCCTGATATGCCAAGTATTTAGAGAACAGATTCCTAGGTATAACGTTGAAAGTCATCATAAATATATACAATTTTTATTTGTCAATTTAAAGACTTAAAATAAATTGGAGCTAAAAGAGAAAATCATTGACAGGGTCTCTTTGTAAACATTCTTTATGTCTTTTAAATAGCCCACAGGCGCTATACCCCTCAGTCCCCAATTCTTGAGTCTTGATGAATAAAGTATGATTGGCCAACACAGCAGCAGCTCACGGTAATGATAAAAGTAGTGACTGGCAATTTATTGAGGTCCTGCTGTGTGCCAAGCAATGTGAATCCCCATTTTGCAGCTGGGAAGACCAAAGCTAGAGTAGGAGATAAAGTGTCCCTGCTAGTAACTGACAGAGGCGGAAATGACTGACTTGAGAGCACGATGTGCTGAGCTCTGCCCCCCTTACTGCCGCAGGCTGGCTCTGCCGGTGGCCAAGGCTCGCGGGCTCCAACTCCTCTCTCTGACGTAGGAGCTTCCACGTCCCCAGTACTGATGAGATCGCTGTGAGCTGAAACTAATGTGAAATGGCTTTTTCACTTCTAGATCTCAACTATGAGGATACCAATCAGAACCCCAGGGCCTTCACTACTGCTTGATTGCAGCCCAAGGGATTAGGGCACAGCCTGAGACGCTGAGTCAGAAGCTGTAATGAGCCACATTTTTCTGTTTCAGTGGGTTTTTCAATTCTCAAGTTCAATTCTGATTGATCAAGGTTTTGTTGCTGTTCTCTTAAATGGTTCTGTGAAAATTAACATTTTGGTTTGGCTCATGGTTTAATTCAGCAAGGTTTGAAATAGAACTTATTATGTACTTAGGCTCTCTACATGGAATTTATTACTGGCCATACAAGTATATTAAGCAGGCAGGAAAGAGGAAGTCTTGGAGCATGAATTAACCTTCAGGCCAGTGTTTGCTTCAGCCTCACATTGTGATATAAACCCTTATTAGCTTGAATCATATGCAATTGCCATTTCTGTGGGTCAGAAATAATTACATATCTACAAATGCATATAGTTCAACCTAATACTGTACAAACTAAGCACCCAGAAGGCAAAGAATTCATTAATTTATCTGGCTTTGGTTCCAATCAAGCAACACATATTTATTGAACCTTTGTGTGTAAGACTCTGGGTACAAAGATAAGTAAAACCAAAATCCTGCCCCCAAGAAGCTCATGCCCTAGTTGAAGAGATAAGACAAACTCATGAATTGTTAAACAACAATGTGAGAAATGATTGTTTCATTGTAAGAGTACCTGAGCAAATACTAAATAAATGGCCAGACCAAGTACAATGGGGCTTCAGAGAAAAGAAAAGATCATTTGGGGTGAAATAACGTGTGGTAGATGAGGTGTATGAATCAAAACAATTTGGATCAATGAAGAAGGAATCAGGCAATGCCTTGGAATGGGATTCATCAAGATGCATTCCATATACCAAATTTAAAATCAAGGTAGAAAGAAGAATCAGAGACACTTTATGACAGGCTTCGATAGCATAGTGAGGAAGCAGGCCTTTTCTCCTGTAAGTGGAAATCAGCTGAAGCTACTGAGAAATATAAGAGCTTGGGTATCAGAGCAAATAGACGATGTACATAAAAGACAATGTAACCATAGTTTACATATAAGAGAACCTGAGGCACAGAGAAGCACCTTGCCCAAGATAACACAAGTGACAGTCTGACAGCAAAGACCTCACTATTAAACCAAGAGAAATGAAAACATATCCATACAAAAACTTGTACATGCAGGTGGCGGCTCACGCCCATAATCCTAGTACTCTGGGAGGCTGAAGCAAGAGGACTGCTTGATGCTTGAGCTCAGGAGTTCAAGACCAGCCTGAGCAAGAGTGAGACCCTGTCTCTACTGCAGTCCCAGCTACTCAGGAGGCTGAGGCAGGAAGATCGCTCAAGCCCAGGAATTTGAGGTTGCTGTGAGCTAGGCTGATGCCACGGCACTCTAGCCCGGGCGACAGAGCGAGACTCTGTCTCAAAACAAAAAGTGTACATGCATTATCACAGCAACAGTTTTCATAGCAGCTAAAAAGTGGAAATAACCCACATGTTCATCAACTGACGAATGACTAAACAGAATGTGTTGTGTTCACACAATGGAATATTATCCAGCCAGAAAAAGAATGAAGGGTTGATACATGCTACACTATGTATGAACCTTGAAAATACTCTAAGTGAAAGAAACCAGTCTCAGATGAATGGCCACATGTTATATGATTTTATCTATATGAAATTTCAAGAGTGAGAACCAGAAAGCAGATTACTGTTTACTAAGCAGGAAGGGAGAAGAGGGAGCAACTGCTAATGGGTATGGAGGGTTTTGGGGGGGAGGGTGGGTACAGGGTGATGAAAGTATTCTAAATTTAGATTGTGATTGCATGATTATGTGATTATACTCAAAACCACTGAACTGTACACTTTAAGTGAATATATTTTCTGGCATGTGAATTATCTCAATAAAGATGTAAAAAAATTTTTTTTAAGCACCTAAGATGACTCCAGGTTTTGGTACATGCAGTGACACCCAAAGACCAGGGGAAATGTGAAATAGAGATACATAGATCAGTGCCAGATGTACAGACAGGACAGGTTCCATGTCAGTCCTTCCGTGAGAAATAAACTACAGACCCCAGTGACAGCTTTTTCTGCCACCAGGGAGCTGCCAGTTGTCTGTTAGCAGCTTACTTATTCCAGTCTGAAGACACCAGCCTTACTTAGACATTCAGCTTCCTAGCTGGTCCAAACACGTTAGAGTCAGTTGATAAGGGTGTGCTAAATTCATCTTGTTTTGCTTTTGTTCTGCAGTTTTTGAAGAGCCGGAAGATCCAAGCAACAGATCGTTTTTCTCTGAAATTATCTCTTCGATTTCGGATGTGAAGTTCAGCCACAGCGGGAGGTATATCATGACCAGGGACTATCTGACCGTTAAAGTGTGGGACCTCAACATGGAAAACCGCCCCATTGAAACTTACCAGGTACAGAACCCCACCCGCCCATAAGTATATGGAGCACTGCCTCCGAGCTTCTAAGTCAGCCTCTGCTTGCAAAAGTTCACAGCACAGAAGAGCAAAGGACAGTAATGATATATTCGATAAAATGGCACAGGCCGGAAATGCCATAGGATTTAAGATAAGGGTGCACATGGGCCAGAATTCAATTTAACCCATATGGACCGAGCACTTCACGTGGAAATGGATGCTATAGAGGTGAACAAGCTAAACAGGGTCCTCCTCTCACGGAGCTTCCCATCTGGTGGAGAAGCAGGTGTTGAGCGAGGAGCTCAGTGTGCAGTTGTGCGAGGGAGGGTGCTCAGTGTCATGGAAGCACATCGCAGGACTGGTTAAAGGTTTTCTTGAAGAAGCGACCCTCCAGTTGAGTCTTCACTGCCATGAACTAGTCAGAAAAAGCATGTTCTTAAAAAAAAAAAAGTAGGTTCAAAGGCCTGAGGTCAAGAGAAATGTGTGTGTTCAGAAAGCTTACACCTTGCATATGAAACGCAAAGGCAGAAGGATGAGCCTGGAGGTGCAGCCAAGGCTGATCATGCAGCCCTAGTAAGCGGAGTAGGGACTACTGTACTGTCGCTAATGCTCCGTGAGGTATCAGCAACGGGCACGGCCAGACTCTCGATATATTTGCAAGGTAAAAACAATAGGATTTGAGGACAAGAAAGAAGCACCAAGGATCACCCCAGGGTTTTTCTCCAGAGCAATTAGATAAGTGAAGTTGCCAATTTAGTTAGACGAGGAAATGGAGAGTTTGGTTTTGGACACGAGAAGCCAAACGCAATATCTAAACAGAGATGGCACGTAGACAGCACAGTGCGAGTCTGGATCCATCTAGCTTAGAGATAGAAATCTGACACTCGTGAGTGTTTAGAGGGTATTTAAAGCCATTGGACTGGATGAGATCTTCTAGGCAATGAATATAATTAGAAAAAAAGCCTCTGTCAGGTACTGTCCCCTGGGACCCCAGTGTTGAGAGGTTAAGAATAGAAAGAATTTTGCAAAAGATGTTGGGGGATAGTGGCCAGTGATACATGAGGGAAACAGAGGTACGTCCAGGAATCCAAGTGAAGAAACTGTCTCCAGGAGGAGGGAGTCACCAGCTGCCACCAGATGCTGTTGCTGAATCTAGTATGAAACAGTAAGGATTGACCACTGCTTTAGTAATGTAGAGATTGTCAGTAACCCTGACGAAAGGGGAGTAGGGGAGTTGTGTGCATGAATGTCTGACTGTAGTGGGTTCGAGAGACTGAAGAGAGGATGTGAGCATAATAAGGACAGACAACTGTTGCAACGAATTCTGTTCTGGATGGTAGCTGGAATGGGATACATGTGAAAGGAAGGTATTACGGCATGTTTTCTGCTGATAGGAATAAGCCAGGAGAGAGAGACTTTAAAGGGCAAAACCCTCAAGGGAAGGGAGAGGGGATGGAGTCCCTTGCAGAATTGCCCTTAGATGGACTATGGCTCATCCATCTGTCAAAGGCAGGAGAGCAGTGTGCATGGAGCTGCAGATGCGGTAGGTTGTAACTTGTGTAATGGGACATGTAGGTGTTTTCTTATCGCTTCCATTTTCTCAGTAAAATAAGAAGCAAGGTCATTAGGGAAATGTTACAGGGTTGCTCAGGGAGCCACTTGAGATTAATATATCTTTGATTTGAAGTGAGACTAATCATCTGTATGATTATGTGTTTCTCCCCTGCCATATTCACCTGCATGATACAGGTAAGGAAAGGGCAGAAAGTTAGATTTTATCAGTAACGGGGTTTTGCCAAGTGAGTGCAGTGGAAAGAGAGAAAGGCAAGTTTGCTGAACGTACATGCTAAGGGGCGATTGTAATGATGGACTGCTGGATCTAAGGTAGGTCAGAAGGGAAATCATGAACAGAAGAAAGTAGTTAGGTCAATGGATTTGAGGAATCGATAGAATCAAGAAACTAGAAAGAGTGAATTAAAAAGACAGGAAGTAGCAATGGCTACAGAGGGAGACTTCTTCAGTTATAGCAATGACAAGATTCATAATATGACCAAAAAAATAAAAGGACAAAATGCATTGAATATTACGAGACGAAGGAACTGAGAGACTAGGGCATTTAAATAACTAAAAATGATGGTAGGAATAGTGATGGGAGAGAGACGCAGGTGCTAGAATTGCTTCAAGGAATGAGGACTAAGGACTCAGAGAAGTTTCGATGACTATAAGAAGGATGGGTAGCAAGAAGTTTAGTTCGATGGCATGACTTCAGAGGAGATGAGGACTTTAAACAGGAACAATTGTCTGGTACCCGACCTGGCGTGAGAGCAAAAATCCAGCCACCACTTGAGTGCCCTCAGGAGAAGCAGCGACTTCAGGGGCGATCTGAACTTCAGTCAGAGGACCGAGGAGGAAGAAAAGTTCAGAAAGGAGGTTGAGGATGCTGGAGACTCTGATGCCTGTGAGCTCCAGCAAGTGCTAGAGCATGGTTTGGAAGCTAGAATTCAAGGCCACATATGTAGTTGAGGTAGTTTAGCTTCCCCTGTGGCCCAGAGCATCCCCCGTGTATTTAGAGCATTCTGTCTCCTGTATCATGCCCAGACTTCAGAGCCCAGCTCCACATCACCTGTCCCCAAGCCCGCACTCACAGCCTTCATCTCTAGCCCAGGGCTAGAGTCACCCTGGTGTTCTCTCCCAGCTACACAGGACAAACCTTACAGTGTTACAACCCTAATACACAAGGGTGGGCCATGGTGACTAGAACCTGAGTGTGGGTGGTGGCTACAGAGGTGTGGCCTGCTGGAGAGCCTTGACCAGGAAGACACATGGTGGCAAGAACAGTCAGTATTGTTATCTTAGGGGAAAGCTTTTAGGACAAAGCTAGCTTTAGAACACAGCTAGCTAGCTGTGACAAAGTAATCGGCATTTTAAGGTTATGGTTCTCAAACCAGCTGCCGGTAGACTTGAGGTCATCATCTTTGTAGAACACTAAGAAATAGGAAATGTCATAGCACATGTGTTGAAATGAAATACCACAAAATTATATCAAAGACAGAAATATGCAAATCAAAGAACAAAAATAAACTGATTCAGTGAGTCTCTAGAACACCACTGAAAAAGGTTATGGGGTCCAGCAGGAAAGAATTCAAAGATCAGTGATTAATATCTGCCCTGGGCAGGGAGACAGGTAATGTTTCCACCATGTATTAGCGGATCTCAGCGTGTTAGTATGAGTCAAAGTCTGCAGACATAAGTCTGATTAGCTACTTTCAAGTTTTCCTGTAGAACAGGGATGGGCAAACTGCAACTTGTAAGCCCAATCCAGCCCCCGATTTATTGTTGTAAATGAGTTTTATTACGACACAGCCATGCAAAACCCTTCACAGATCACCCACGGCTGCTTTCACGCTGCATTGGCAGAGACCATATGGCTCACAAAGCCTAAGCTATTTACTACCTGGCCCTTTATAGGAAAAGTGTGTCGATTGCTGAAACAGAAAAGCAGAGTTTACTCTTGCTAGGCCTCACGAGTGGGATTCTATGACACAGGCTCCTGCAAGTCAATGATTTGGGGGCTGCCATGTTGGGAGTCTCAGGCTAGTGTCAAGAAGACCACACACAACCTAACAGCAGCATGTAAAAGACATTATATTTGGAACTTGGAGAAAGAAACATCAAATAGTATGAGTTTTACGTTTTTCTTGCTCCATGCCTTAGGTCTGCGGTCCCCAACCCCCGGGGCTGCGGACTAGTACCAGCCGGTGGCTTGTTAGGACCCAGGCCACAGCAGGGGGTGAGCATCAGGTGAGCAAGTGAAGCTTCACCTGTATTTATAGCCACTTCCCATTGTTCAACCTCCCCCACCTTCTGTCCGTGGAAAAATTGTCTTCCATGAAACTGGTCCCTGGTGCCAAAAACACTGGGGACTGCTGCTCTAGGCGTTTCTCATGTATATATCTTATTTTCTCCTTTGGTGGAAAAAGGTCCATCTGGTTTGCCCAACAGAACATAAATGCAACAGACCTTCATAGTAGATGTTCTTTTTCTTTAAATGTTGTCAATCATAGGCGGGCAGAAGCTCCCTAGACCCTAGGTGCTATGGAGGAGAAATAGTGGTTCAGACTAGGTTTTCCCTTGAATCCTTCCCAACTTCTATATTTTGAGATTTACAGAGTTCTCAGCAATGGGGCTCCCACTAACAGGCTCACATTTCCAAAACACACACGTTTTGAACACATTACTCATCTGAGGTGCTTCTAGAAGACAAAATGCCAAAGGTGAATGTTGGAGAGATCAGGCACATCGAAGAGGGCAGGTGGAGCCAGGCCTTGGCAAGCACAGTACTGCCCTGCTGAGGAGCCTTTACCCCTCTGCCCGCTAGGGTAGGCCATGCTTTCATTTATGGCAGGGACACCTTTATAAGGACACCCTTGTGTCTCCCATATGCATATAACAATGCTACAAGCCCTGCTATAGATGGATTCCCTTGTCACCAAAGCACTGAAGCCATTACTCTGGCAAGGTCTGGAACTGTTTAGGAGCGAGAGAATAAAGGTGGAAGAAATTAACTCAGGTCTTCAAATGCCCAAAACATCCAATGGAACATAGGCTGAATCTGACATCATTCTTATGCCCTGTGCTAAGCACACAACTGAGCCTCCAAGCCCAGCACCCAACAGAACTCAGGGGGTCAAGGGAGGAGGAGCCCAGGTTGTGGCAGTGGGGTCAGGGGGTGGATTGTACCATCACTCCTAATTTAAACAAAGTCAAACAGCAGCACCCTTGGGAGCATCCCTCTGCCTTCACCCAATTCTCTGTCTCTTTGCCTCACTTGAGTTCATTATCACAGCTCCTGTCCAGGAGTGAGACCCCAGGTGAGGTGAGGCTCAGGGACAGAGCAAGCGGGAGGCAGACTGCTGGCTTGGCTCAGGGTGTGCTCTGCAGAACCGAAATGCTTTCCTGTGGGACCTGGGACAAATGATGTCATATCCCTGTGCTTCATGCTCCCCATTCCAGGGAAGAGGATGATGGTACCTACATTATAAGATGGTTTAGAGATGAAATGAGATGTTATAGACAAGGCACATGACTAGTAAGAACAACCTAGCACATTGGGTGTGCCCACTGTCATTACCACGCTCTGCTAGTGGGTTCAGGAAGGATTACCTCGAAAAATGAACCCAGGTCACTACTCTCTGGACCTTGTTCATCCATCTGTTTGGAGTTGCTGAATGTCGCTGGAGAAGAAATTCCCAACCACGCTGATCAATCTTATTTGAAATGCATCTCCAACAACTTCAACTGTCCCCCCCCAAGTCCCTTCCAGCAATCCTACACCGTTTCCCAACCATCCTCCCCACCCAACTCTCAGCTGACAACAGTGCTACGTCTTTCACTGGGAAAGAGAAAAAGAGAATTGCCACATAGTCCAGGGCTACACTTTTCACCTGAGTCTACTCAACAGTTCTACTTGCGGGGACATCTCCAAATCATTGTACCCAAAGATGGACATGGAGCCTCCATTCTTCCACTTGTCAGGAGAAAAATCAGGAAGCAATCTTTGACTCCTGTTTTTCTCTTCCACACTTCAGAGTTGATCCAAGTCCTATCCATTCCCCCTCCAAACAAAAGCAGGATCTGGCCATTCCCCACGACTGCTCTTGCCCTGGTCCAAGCCGTCATCGTTCACCCAGGTTACAACCGGTCTCCCCTGCCTTTGTCCTTGTGCCCTTACAATCTACTGCAACACGGCAGGCTCAGTGGTCCTGTGAGGTCTCTTGTCCTCACCCAGAATAAGGGCCATGTGAACTGATAATCTACTCCCTTGCCACCCCTCCCCACACTCCCTCCAAAATTCCTGCCTCTGGGCCTTTGCATTTGCTGTTTCCTATGCTTGGAAAGCCTTTCATCCAGCTATCACCGTGGCTCATTCCTTTCCTGCAGGCTTCTGCTCCAGTGCTACCTTATCAGGGGAAGCCTTGACTACTCCCCTGCCTAACATGCTACCCCCAAGGTCTCCCCAATCTCTTTTTTCATACTTATTTGTTCTCTAATTATATCACCATCTAAACATCTTGTATATTTACTTGGTTATATAGTCTTTCCCCTGACACTGGGATGAGCACCACAAGGGTATTTGGTTTACTGCTTTATCTCAAATGCACAGCAGGCATTCAATAAATATTTGTTGAATAAAAGACTAGATGCTGTCCTCTGATGCCTATGAGCAAACCAACTTAGAAAATGGGAATCTACCACTTATTGAGCCCTACTGTCTGCCACTGTCCATACAAGAAGGTTGTTTAATCCACACCAGCCACGTGGCAGCTCACTAGCCCATCCTAATGCCCCACAGCTAGAAAGGGCCAAACCTGGACTCAGATACACATGGGATTTGAGACATGGATACACAAAAGAATGAAAGCTTACAGCATAAGAGGTGTTTGCAGAAAAAATTACTGTTTACAGTAATATCTGACCTTCTTGATGTGCTTCCTCCGCAGGTTCATGACTACCTCCGTAGCAAGTTGTGCTCCCTCTATGAAAATGACTGCATTTTTGATAAATTCGAGTGTGTGTGGAATGGGTCAGACAGGTAAGAAAGGCTCTGTGGCTGAGGAACCTTCCAAAGGAGGACACTTGCCTTGAGGCGGCTCTGGGCAATTTATCCTAAGTGGGGTACAGCCAAAGGGAGGTCAAGATTGGGCCCCAAGGCCTGGCCAGGATGCATTGTATGTGTTGCTAATGACCCTTGAGATCAGGCATGGGAATAAGGGAAGGATGTGGTGAGACTCTTGCATCCTGTTTCAGGACTGGCACAGTCCTGACAATTGGATGTCAATAAGAAAGTCTTACCTTTACACACACAAGACATCCCCAGGGCTAGATCAACATGCCTAAATGAAGATCAATAATAATCTACTAGCAAATTCCAGCCTGAACAGATTACTGCAAAGTGGGCTTTCCAGGTCAGAAGTTTTCCCTTGAAGCTGCTAGCATAGACCTGGCCAAAGGCCCTGGTGGTTCATTGGTTGAATTCTAGTGGACCTCATTTATCACATTCCCTCGAAGTGATTTATTACTATTTTAAGGCCTTTGATTTCAACAGTACTTCATATTACCTCCCAATAGTTCATTTTTAGTTCGACAAATACAGATGAATGATTCTCTGACTTCCATGAGAACTAAATGCAGGCTACCAGGGGCTGGTTTTGTTCCTTGATGAAGGTGGCACCAATCATGGTGTTTGGAAGCGTGGACACTCTGTTATGGCAGGACACTGAGAGATTCAAGCTTTCAGTGAACACAAACCCCCTCTCTGCCTGTTTTTTGGCTTTCACTGCCACTGACCCAAAAAAACCCCTCACCTTAGCAGGTCTGGAAGGAGTTACCACGTGGCAGAGGACCCAAGTCACACGGTCCAGTTGGTATAGGACAGACAGCAAATCAATTGTGACATAGGAACAAAATTCCCCAAGGGAAACAAGTTAGCCCTATCATTTATTTATAGATATAATTTATTGTTTATGAGTAGTAGATGTTATCATGTACATATTACTCCAGTTTCCCATCTATCTTAGCCTGGATTTCAAGAGCTCTACTTCTTAGGCACCTACTATATGCACCAGGCACCTTCACACACACCATTTTATTTCATCCCAACCACAGTCTGACAAGGTTGTTTTCATCATTCTCATTTTACAGCTGGGGAAACTGAGGCTTAATGAGGTAAAGTAACCTGCCCAACCTCATAAAGTAGTAAGTAGTAGAGACAGAAGTTTTGAGTTTGAATCCTACTAAGGTTAACAGTCTTTACATAACATTACAGTGGGGAACCGTTGTTTTTGGTTTAGATGGGATTGAAATTTTTTCAAAAAAAAAAAAAAGACTTTCTCTAATTTATTTAAAAATCAGTGGGGTCAGGATGGGGGAAGTGAACATCAATGCCTAGAAGCAGTGAGGCCAAACGGCTAAATGCTTATGCCCAGGAGTCAGGCACACGTGGTTCGAGGCCAGGCTTTGCCACTTACTAGCAATGTGACACTGTGCAAGTTACTCACTTCTCTGTAAATCCCTTTTATGGACAATAGAAGTTGGAATGGCACTGTGGAGGTGAAGCCCTCAGCACTTGCAGACCCCCTCACTCACGGGCTGCCTCTCTCCCCCCTCAGCCTGTCACTGTGTCTGAAATATCCCCATTAAAGATTCAGTACCTTTCTTCTGGAAGGCATTAGGCATTCAGTGATCTCCTAATCAATTGACAAGACCCCTGAGAATGGATAACGCCTATAAAAAATGTAGATATCTGTCTATTTACTATCAAATCTTTTTATTTCACCATCCTGAAGCCTTTTAAAATTTAAATTTGCTTACTCTCTTCCTGAGTAAGGCCATGATGACATCCATTTCTTAGTTAAGTTTTCTGAAAAGGCTGAATTCAGAACTGGTTCTCAGAAGGGGAGAGGACACGCCCCAGGTCAGTGCATGCGCTCCCGGACATTCCTCCTGTGGCCCCGATGCCGTGAAACCTCCGAGGTCCCCAGGCAGCCATGCTTTACTTATGAGACTACTATTTTCAAACGTGTTCCTACTCTCACAACCTCATTCTAGTCACAATCCTGATGGGAGGGAGGAAAGGAGGGAAGGCTGGGATCGTTAGCACCACTGGACTCATTTACTGAGCCAAGGAACCAAAAGGAATCTACCAAGCAAAAGTAAGTAACAGGGAGAGTTATCGTCCAAGCCCAGCCAAAGAGCTTGTTGCTCTTAGTTATTCAAGAGGAAGTCAACAATTGCACCAAAGACCCCCTTTTTGGCTTTTTGCTTATTATTTTTAATAAAACTTATAGTCCCATAAGCTGGCCACAGTGTGGTTGTCATTTGCCCCAGAAAGACACGACTGGGGTATGTTACTGCCTTTCTCCAAAACACTCACTCTCTTTCCTCTCCCCCTTGCAGCGTCATCATGACGGGCTCCTACAATAACTTCTTCAGGATGTTTGACCGAAACACCAAGCGCGATGTCACCCTGGAGGCCTCGAGGGAAAACAGCAAACCCCGGGCTATCCTCAAACCCCGCAAAGTGTGCGTGGGGGGCAAGCGGAGAAAAGACGAGATCAGTGTCGACAGCCTGGACTTTAGCAAAAAGATCTTGCATACAGCTTGGCATCCTTCAGAAAATATTATAGCAGTGGCGGCTACAAATAACCTATATATATTCCAGGACAAGGTTAACTAGGTGGACAAGTTATTACTTAATAATCTCACATTCTGAATACTAGTCAAACCAGTTTTTAAATGTTTCTTTGGGTCTTCATTTGATGCATTGACTTTAATTTCCCTATGCAGAAAAACAATTGGAATAGAATTAAAAGGAGTCCAACTTTCCCAACTCCCCAGTTCTAAGAAACTTTTGTCAAATCCAATAGGTTGGGGACACTTCTGTTTAGAATTGAGAGCTGCCAGCTAACAGTAATTCTTCCATAGGTGACTTGAATTTCTGATGCTTTTATTGCCCAGTTTTCTCTGGTGGGTCCAGTGTTTTGTTCCTAGGTGTCTGCTGCGATAAAATGAGGTTGTCTGTAGTATTTAAGGAGAAAAGAAGTAAGTTTTTTTTTTAAATTAAGCGATTCCATTTGATTGAAAAAAAACTCAACAAAAAATAAACACCGTTCACTCTTAGAGAAATTCTTCTTGTTTTGTGAAAAAGCAGAACTAGTTAGTATCTTCCTGCTCCTCCACCATTTTTATTTTCCAGTTTCCATTTTCTTTTCAACAATTTCATTTAAACCAGAGATTTATTTCATGAAGCTGAGAAGAGGAGGCAGAATGTCAAGGGAAGGGGACACATCAACCCTGCTAGACTCTCTTTTTGTCAGCTCCATAGAAACAGCCCAAGAATTTGGCTAGGAAGTGCCACAAGTGCTTCAGGGAACATAAAGAGAATACTTTCTGCCCAGCGCTGCTCAGCTTGGCAAGGCCACGGGGGGCCAGATGCCATCTGCTGCTCTGTTACTCTTGCTTCTTGTCCTTTTAAATGGCTCCATGGATTCCTCTACTTACATGTTCATTGGCTTTTTCTCTTCAACCCTTTCCAGCTTATTTGTTCTATTGACTTCTAAAGGCCAAGCAATTATCCAGTGTTCTACTTGAAGCAGTGAGTTGGACACAGTGGCACCACCCCCGGCTCCCTGAGAAAGGCTGGTCTGTTCTTTCTGGGGGTGCCTCCTGAGTAACTCCCTCCCCTCCTCCTGGTTTTGGTAACCAAGATGAACAATTCATCAGTCGCCATTATACCTAGAACAAAAATGGCCAATAAAAAGGCTGATTTGTAAAGTCTAATCAAGCACTTCTAACCCACCCCAAACTCACCCCCATCTGGAAAAATAGACCCGAGGGCTCTCTTCCTACAAAAATGAACTATGGGAGAATCAAGAAACGGTGGCATCAGAGTGAATGAAGTTCACTTGAAACTGTACAGGCTGGTTCATCCTTTTCCCCAGTTGAGGATTCGGACTTATGTGTGGAGAGCCACTTCCAGAAGGTTTCCCATGGCGCACCTCTGGGAGGGGCACTCCATGAATGCAAAGGATTTAAACATTTAGAGAGGAGGTTTAGAGAGTAGGTAGGCAGTGCCCAGAAAGCCGGGTCTGGGTTAATGTCTCTGTATCTGTCTGGATGACTCATTTCTCCTAACTTCCATTTAGTGAAGGAAATGGCCTGAGATGAGAGTTTTTCATTGAAAGAGAAATTTTCTTTCAGTTTGTGGATTAGAAGTCCCAACTTGCAAGTGCAATTTTGCTTCAAAAGAGAAAAATAGTGAAATAATCATCTCAATTCTGAGCTACTATCCATTTAGTAACAGCTTTTTGACAAGGAAATAACTATCACCTTAAGTAAAAACAATTTTATAAGATGCAGCCCAATTTCAGGAAAGTTAAAATTTGAAAAAGTACCTCTCAACATCGAGGGAGCATAGGGATGGAAGGCGGGACTTTCTCACTGTTTCTCATTTTCCCTGCGAGGAAAACCTGTCCTTGGGCACCTCAAGTCAAGTGGCCCGAGGGAGACTCTCTGGCCTAACTGGGACCATGTTCTTGGAGGAGAGCTGAGAGAGTCAAACTTCTCCAGCTCATGCAGAATTGTCATCTGGCAGGAGGACACTGGGTTACCGCCCCGCATTCACCATCAACTTCCTCTATGGCCTTTTCCCAAACTTAAGCATCAACCCACCCTGTACTATTACTCATTTAACATTTGTCACTTTTTTTTAAAAAAAAAAAAAAAGACAGCTTCTTCCAAAGAAATAATAGTCATAAAATTTCAGTTCTGATGTGCCAGTTGTTTTTTTTCTAACATTAATCACATAGCTATTAGTATAACAAACCTGTACCCACGCACCACCTGAAATCACTCTGTGACTCACCAGGAACATGTTTATCAAACTGTGGGACCCCGAGTAACTAATACAGGAACATTTATGCCTTTGGAGGCATCAGAGATGTTTGAGAGCTCTTCACATGCTGGAGTCAATGGTGCTGCCCAGAACACACACACGGACAATTTTGACCATGGTTATAAGGGGTTCACAGGCCCCCTGCAGTCTATCTGTGGACTCCAAATAAAAGACCCTACACTCATCCAAAATATAGACATGACCTGAGATATAAGGGACAGGGGAGGGGAGGGACAGACAGGTAACAGCAGAGGGCAGCCATCCTCTCCTCCCTCCCACACGAAGGATGCATCAGAGCAAACAACCAAGACTCCCAGACAGGAGCAGGAAAGGAAGGCCCCTGAGATTAGCACTGAGGGGCAATACCCACCCCCACATTTCAGCAATTGCCTGCTTTTTACCACATGCTGAACTAGGCATTTTATTTCTGGGATCTCCTTCAGCCCCAGTACTGGCGATATCTCTTAGTGGCACACAGAAGTCAGTCTCTTTTCCAGAGGACACCAAAAGCTACTTGGAAGTTGACTGCCACCTTGCAACAGTGTGTTCCATTCTTAGGACCCTGCGCTACTTTATACGGTAAGGCCTGCTGCGTGGTGAGAGCCTTCAGGTTGCAACTAGAGAATGTCAGTTAAATGAAGGAAAATAGGAGTCACACCTTCCTGGGCTTCTATTAAAGTCATTCTCATGCAACATTCAGTTCCTGACATTTAAAAACAAGCAATTCAAAAAGCTGAGTGTTGGCAGGTATCCATGCTTTTTTGTCAGGAGGGGGAAGATGAGTTAGAAGAAATGAAGGAGGAAGACAGGAGCCAGCCTCAAGTAGTAGAACACGCACGGGTAGGTGGCAGTAGGAATCAAGTTGCTGCTGAAATTCTTAAAGTTTGGCTCCTTCCTTCACTCTTCTATTGGAAAAAAAAAATGCATCTTTAAATCCCCTATTGGTCTTGTAAATAATTCAACCACACCAATGTGTTCCGGGCAACCAGCGTGTGTGAGGCGGAACAATTGCAGGTGGAACAAGATGAAGCTAAAATTCTTCTAGCTCAGTGGCCTCATGAAATAATTCAGCTGTCTCCAATTAATTTCTTTTGACCACCAGGACATTACAATAAAAAGTGGACCCTCAAATGCCCAATCACTGAGGATTTGGGAGACCATGATCTCCCTTCCTTCAAGACTGCAGAGAAGCTGCCTAAAACTTCCCTCCCACCATCATCCCGGCCCCATTCTTTTTTCAGTCCCTCCACTGTCTGCCTACGGGGCTCAAGAAAGTCCTGGTCAGCCCAATAACCAAGATTTGGGGATGACGCTATAGGCCACAGCCTGAACGAGGGAACCCTTCCTAATCTGCCCTCTTCCATTATGTGCAGTGTAGATGAAGCTAATGGGCTTTAAACAATACCCCCAAAGACAGAAATCCCCTGACAGTCTACAGCTGTACCACCCTCAACATGCCTGATTGCATCTGATCTCAGAAGCTAAGCAGGGTCAGGCCTGGTTAGTACTTGGATGGGAGAAATGCCCTGACACACGCCTGGGAAACATTCACACTGCAACCTGATTTGTTGTACATCCATCATGCCTGAACCCACCTCTTCCCCATGTACTTCAAAGTCAACACGCAAGGACTGCTTTCCATGGGAGCAGCTCACCTGGCCAATGGGAAGAGCATGGGACTGGGAGACAGGAAACACAGGTCCTGCTCCTGGCTCCACTGCTGAGTGACCGTGGAACTTGGGCTAGCCGCTCAGGCCCTGTGTCAGTCTCATTGCCTGTAAAATGGTCAGAAATCCATCCGTCCCAGCTCACAGAATCATTGTGAGGAAGACAAGAAACTGCTTTGATAACTTGAAAGCACCATAAAATAGTAACAGCAACACTGACTGATGGCGTACTAGTACTTTCCATGCATCACACCTGTCCCCCGCCTTCACCCCATGATGGCAAATGAGGAAATGGACTCCAGTCGTCCATCTATCCAAGGGCACACAGCCAGCAATAGAGGGAACCAGGACTCCAACTCAAGGCATCCGACTCTAAAGCCAGAGCTGTGAAAACACTGGCTCAAATACACGATAATAGCCAACATTTACAAAGCAATTTGGGCCAGGATTTGTTCTGCAGATTTCGCATGTATTTATTAACCCCCCAAAACTCTATTAATAGATGCAGATACCATTACTGTTCCCATTTTACTTTTAAGGAAACAGAGGTGGGGACTTGACTAAATCTACACAGTTTGTAAGTGACAGATCAGGCAGTTTGGTCCAAGTTCTTATCCACTAGCCCTGTCTCACACTTGTGTGCGTGTGCGTGTGTATGCAGGTGGAAGTTACTGATTAGAAAACACATCCCAGTAATGCCCCATAAGTTCAGTGAATTGAAGGTTCATTGATTACCTAGGATACGTCAGGCAGCCAGGCCCTAGGCAAGGGGCTGGAGTTACTGGGATGTGTAAGGCCCTGCCCCTGCCCACCAAGAGAAGCGACGTGTATCCTGTAAATGTATTTGTAACACAATGAAGTACAAGGAGCAGAAACAGTGCAGAGGAGGAAAAGACTAATCAATGAATAAGAAAAGGTTTCTCAGAGTAAGTGACATCTAAGCAGAGAGGTGTTTTTTTCCTATTACTTTTTCTTATTTCAAAATATTAAGGGGTTATATGGATACACTCTGTAATGCTGAAGTCAGCGCTTCAGTGTGCCCGCCACAGGACAGTGTTGATCGTACCCAGTGGGTAAGCTTTTAGCGGTTCACTCAACAGACAAAGCGAGATAAAGCATTTCCAGTAGACAGACCACCACATGCGAGGGACGAAAGCCAAGTGGGTACAGCGTGGAAGGGAAGCCAAACATTTCTCTCCTTCTACTAGAAACACATTTTGAAATTTCCAGAACTAGCCTACCCCTTCTTTCTTTTGTTCATCCCGTAACAAACGTTAAGCCCACATATCCAAGCGCTGCATTTAAACGTAAAATAGGAAGAATAAAAGGAAGCCAATATTTCCTGAGCAGTTATCATGTGACAGGCACTCGGCTAGGCACTGTTTAAATCATCGCAATCACCTGACGGGTAGAGGCATGATTCCGTTTTCACAGCTGAGAAACAGATTCAAAAGGGTTAAGTGACACAGCCAGCAGCTTCATCTAGATCAGTCCTGTCCCCGATCCTGTACTTGTTCCATCAGTGATTGGTGATGCAGGGACACACTGGCTTGTCTACTTCACTAGCGAGGGTGCTCACCCCGACATCTGCCTGTAACCAAATATTGCCTGACAGCTAACTAGGAACAGAAATTTCATCTGTCACCAAAGCAGAGAGTGAAGTCAAGCGGTTCACAGAGGTCTCCAACTCCTGACCCCGACCTTATTATGACTGATTAACCACCTCCCAATTTAGATATTTTATGGTCCATTGCTTAAACTGCTGGTGGCAGAACCAACGTGATCTGCCGTCTCTGCCGATCCCTGTCTCAGCTGCGATCAAGACGATGATCACAGAATCACTGGGCCAGAAGCAAGGGCTTAGTGACTGCCAAGCCCGATCCCAGCTGCCCCACCCCTGCTCCCCAATCCCTGAACAGTCAACCTTGGTTCTCTTGGGTGGCCAGTGCCCCCCAAACCCTCCCTGCTCGCCCATCCCGGCACTCTCAGTTGCCACCCCAGGCATTTTGGCTGCTGCATGTCCTCTGAGTGGGAGTGGAAAGGCCGTATCTCCAGAACTCATCCTTATGCAGAAACCCAGGGACCAGCCACAGTGCTGGCATTCTTGCTCTTGCTCTGGCTGGGTAGTGATGTGCTCCCTTCCAGCCGGAGCAAGAACTTCTTGGTGGGGGGGCATCAAAGAGGACCCTGGGGAGGCTGGAGTAGAGTGAGGGAGGGAGGCTGCTTCATTGGCAGAGAGAAAAGAACCATTTTGGTGCTCTAACCAGTTGCTTAGTTGGGTGAATTTCATTCATTCATTCACTAAATGCTTGCCAATCAATCGTGTACTGCCCGCCCAGCCCTGTTCCAGGGTGGTCTGTGGAAGCAGCAGCGACAGCCCTATCTTCATACAGCTTACAGCATACTGGGGGGTACAGACAAACTCACAGGCACTGGGGGCCCAGGGTGCTGAACCCACCTGCCGGCCCTGGTGCAAATCTGAGTCGTACCACTTAAAAGCCCAGCAACTCTAGACGAGTGACTTAACCTCCCTGTGCCTCTATTCCCTTATTGACAAAATAAGGATAAGAATAGCACCTAGCTCATAAGACTGCGGTGAAGATTGAATGATGTAATACACACAAAACTCCGAGAAGGGGGCCTGGCATTGAGAATGTACTCAATGCGTGTGTATATTGCGATGGTTCTGCCAGTACCGTAAGCAGCATGACGTGCTCTCTGGTGGGTGTGTCAGGGTGCCCCGAGCACACAGAGCACCACTTCATCCAGACTGGAGGCTCCCCAGAGGAACTGATTCCTAAACTAAAACACCTGAGAGATAAATAGGGAGTGACTCATCCAGGGGAAGAGAAGGGAAAAGAGCATTCCAGGTATGGGGATAGGACATGTGAAGGCAGAAGACCAGGTGGTACATTTAAGGAATTTGCTATATTCCAGTACCACTGACTGGTCCAAAGCAAGAAGGTGGACCAAAAGAAGTAAGAGGATATGGTAGGTAGAGGGACAATAATGCATGATTCAGAAAATAATAATGCATGGACTTAGGTGCACACATCAGGGGCTTCTCCAAAAGCTATAAGCCACTCCATTGAGGAACTATGGTTTCCATATCTTGACGAATATTTATAGTCCAGCCACAGAAGATACATTGATAAACTCAGCTTACATGTCATCTCTTCAAAGACACCTGCCTCAACCTCCCTTAGTTTCCTGAGGACCGAGGCACTGTTTAGTCCACTCTTGTATCCCCAGAACATAAAGCAGTGCCTGGCTCACAGTAGGTACTCAAAAAATATTTGTTGAATGAATGAACAGCTAAATGAGGAAGTCACACACAGCGCTCACCCACAGGAAGCTTCCGAGATGAGCAGTGTGCTATGGGGAGTTTGGGTTCAGGAGGAGCCGGAGGACGACAGCATCACAGGACTGCTCAGAGGAGTCAGGGAATTAAAAAGAAAAAAATTGAGAGCCAGTGAGCCAAGATGGGTTAAGAGCAAGTCACGGAGCTCAGGTTGCAGCGTTAGTTAATAGAGCGCACGTGTCCCCGCCTGATGCATTACCCTCCCGCAGTAGTCAGCCTTCTGGGACCCCGCAAAGCACGCAGAAAGGTTGACAGCTTACAATCAATACCATGTGCACTGATGCGGGGAGCAACATTATCACATCCAAGATATTACCCCCACATCTCGGCTGCTGCACTAAATATTCCCCGTAACAAGGCAAAGGGAAGTGACAAGAGCTATTATTCTCAACCCTCCCACTTGGAAACAGGAGGTGAGACAAACCTTCCCCTGGATGTTCTCAGGGGAAGGCCAGCCAGCTCCCCAAAGAAATCTCTCGGAGCCGAGCACACGCCTAATAGGGCGAGACAGGGTTGGGGGAAGATTGGCATTTCATTTGCCTGGGTGTCCGCAATACAGGAGGGGAAGCTCCGTAGGCGGCTGAGAAGTACGGCACTAAACTGGAGGGCGATGAACAGGCCAGTGAGGTTGTGCGTGGAGGGAATGCTCAATTTTATTCTATATGCCTAAGTCACTCCAATAAAAACAAACTTGACTTCCCCCAGTGTGGCTTTCTTATGTCAGCTTCTCTGATGGTGGCATAATTGAAAGTCATATTTCATCTAGGCCACTGGTTCCCAACTGCAAATGCAGGTGGCATGTGAACAGTCAGCCTGAAATCTATCACAGAGACCAACAGCAAACAGTCACAGTGGCATGTTCAACACAACCTATTCCTCAGTGCAGGAAAGTAGAGTTGGTCCTATTACATGCTGGCCACCACGCGGAGCCAACATCAAATACGCCGTGGGATGGTTCTTCAACCGGAGAGGACTCGAGCAGGAAGAAAGCGGGGGTGGGAGACCAGAGTTGTTTTCTTAATTCAATGGTGTATTTATTTCAAGGCAGTCTCCATTTTTCAACCCCTCATTTCCTCTCTGACAAGAAGAGGGACGTAGCTCCTATTTTTCATACCCTTTTTGAAAGGCAGAAAGGTTAACTAGGTATAGTTGTGAGGTCTCTTATGAAAGCATCAGCTAAAACTCACGAATGAGCATATTCGTCAAAGATGGGACAGATGTCACAGAAACCAAGAATGTCTCCGTCATGCAACGAGAAAGTTCAGTTCAAAAAGCTGATTTTTTTTCAAAGTACAAAATGAAGTCCCATTTCAGGAACGGAACGTGGCTCAAAGCAGCTCTTTACTTGGACCAGTGCAGGGATAATTAACTGACTGCACCAGCCTCGGAGGAGTCCCACTGCGTCCCAAGAGAGACTTTGGGGAGACTCCTGCGAGAACAGTGATTATAGCTTTTCCTTTCTCTAGCATTAGACAAATTCTTCTTAACATGACATCATACACATACACACACACACCTCAATGCCCCCACTAATAAATTCTGCTGTCTCAGAGAATCATCTCTGAATTCATTATCCTTCCTGTAGGAATGGAGGATGCTTCCCAGCTGTTTAAGGAGACAACCTGGAAATAAAGGTTGTAAATTTTTTTATTGCATTTTACGTCGGGACTGGGGATCCGTTTACAAATTAAAGCTCCACTGGCTTGGTTGATAATAAGATTATATGACTCCGTATAAGACTGTAATGACTTCTTTTTACCTGCTCATTATTATATAGCTGTCCAGGTGGTAAGCAGTAATTGAACATTATTGCTTTTGGAGATATTTCAACTTACCCAGGCACTTTCACGACCAGAAAGATGGTGACAACTTCCCAAGGTTACATGGAGTGTTACTCCAAGGCCGGTAGAGAAACCACATCTTTTGAACTTCTAAGTCACTTTTATTTCATTGTTATTGTTATTGTTTGTTTTTCCATGTGCCTAAAAGCAACAGGTCATCTCAAACCTAGGTTCAAGTCCTTGATAAGAAGCTTTAATTCCTACCCAGCAGCATTCAGCATTTCTGCCTGGGGTACCATTCAAAGACAGTTCTGCAAGTGGCACTGGGGGAAATGTCTCATGCCAAGACTCACTGACATCCACACTGGCACAGGTTCTCACAGGTGGACCCCCTGCATTTAGCTACCACATTAAATCTCATTTACCCACAAGATTAAAGGCTATCAATTATTTTGCCTTCCTGTAGATCACTTCACCAGACAATTATTCCATACCTGATCACGTATGTGTCACAGAGTAAGCTCAGAGACAAACAAGGCATAGCCTCTGTCCTTAAGGAATGCAGTCTAATTGGAAATGTCATTCCAAAGAGATAATTTAAATGCAACATGGTAAATGCAGTGGCAGAGATATGCATAGACCTTTGTAGGTATACAGAGTTGGAACATCCAATCTCCTGGAGGAGATGAAAGAGAGTTAAATCCTCAAGGTTGACAGGGGCCAACCAAGTGAGAACAAACATGAGCAAAGGCACGGGTTTAAGAAGCACCACCTCTTTCTGAGTAGCACAAGCAGTGTGATTTTTGCTGAAAGGAAAGACTCTTGGCTAAGGCTGGCTCAAGTGCTGTGAGGGAGCAGGGCCAGGGTTGCAGAGGGCCATTTAGAGAGCTTAGACTTCTCTCAGCAGGCTGTGGAGTGCTGCTGGAAGATTCTAAGGGGCGAATTGACATGGTTGGAATCACATTTTTGAAGATCCCTCTGGCAACTCTGTAAATGATGCATGTGAAGTGGATAAGGCTGAAGGCAGGGAGCCTACTCAGGTAGCTGTTGAAGTGGTCCCCAGAGAGAGGGAATAAGGACCTGAACTAGGGATAGGGAAAATATTGAAGAAGTAAAATCAATGTAACTTACAGAGTGATTTGATGAGAGCTAAGAAAGAAAGAGAAGCCAATAAAGATGCCTAGGTTGAGAGCTAAGATGATAAGCAAAGATACAGACAGAGATGGAAAAGAAATAGGAGTCGGTTCAAGGGGTAGGAAAACAGGACAAGGAGCCTAACTTGGGATGTGTCCTATTTGAGGAGAGAGATCTCCAACGAGCATCAAGATACAAAGATCTATCGCTGAGATGTCACTGGATGTGATGGAGAGTCAGTCATCAGTGTGCATTGGCCGTTGAGGAGGGGACGAGGCAGGGAGAATGGGAGTGAGGCTATGTCAGTTGAGGAGAAGACTCCAGGGAGTACCATGCTAAGGAGCGTCGGAGGTGCAATAACCATCAGCAACGGAGCTACAGGAATAGAGCCCCATCTCTGAAAAATAAGTAGTGCCTACAAATTATATTTAAAGAAAAAAGAAGTCCAGAAACCCAGTAGAAAAGTAGGTACGGGACTTGAAGGTATCACAAAAGAAGATACTAAAGAAGGCAATGAGCATAAGAAACGTGGTCTACTTAGTAATGGGGAAATGCAAATAGTGGTATCTAGCCACAAAATGAATCAGATTAGGACCGACACTGAAAAAAGTTAGCAAAATATGCTACAACTGGAACTCTCGTATACCGTTGGCGAGATTATAAATCCACCATTTTGGAAAACTGCATATCATCATCTGCTAACAGCAGAGATACTCACACCCTATAACCCAGTAATAAACAAATATACATATATATAATATATGGCAATATATATAATAGGGTTAGACCCTATAACCCAGTGCTAAGTATATACCCAACAAATTCATGTACAAGTACAGCAGGAGACAAATCCACAGCAATACTATTCATAAATGCTAAAATTAGAAAACAACACAGATGACCATCTATAATATAACATGTTCTCCCCACAAAATGGAATACTATCAATGAAAATGGATGAACTACAACTTGACACAGCAACCTGATGGATCTACAAATATGAGGCTAAGAAAAAGAAACCAGACAAAGGAATATACGCATTATGATTACAATTATGTAAAATTCACAGGCGAAACAAAACTACAGTGTTTACAGATGCATACTTAGGTGGTAAAACTATAAAGAAAAGCAGAGAAATGGTTACTATAGAGTTAAGGACAGTGGTTGTCTGTAGGGGAAAGAAGGGACTATGACCAGGAGGAAGCATTCAGAGGGCATCTGAGAGGCTGACGTACACCAATTAACCATTTTAGAGGGGTTTTCCTTTGTAGTAATTCATTAAACTCTATATTTGTTCTATGTAATTGTGATACTTGTATTATATTTCATACCTAAAAATTTTTTAAAGTGTAACAGAAGGACTCCGAGTTAGGGTGTCAGGGAAAACAGCCCCAAATGCATATCAAGAGCCCTGGAGGAAGTCATTGCATCATGACCTAGAACAGTACATTAATAACGATGACTGTGAGTCATCAAGGAAATATTAAATTAGTTCTGTATTTGCAGCTGGACAATACAATAAAGCAGGAAACATGTAACAGGATAAAGGAAAGTTATGAAGGTTGTAACCAAAGGAGAACCAGTGGTCAAGCTAGGAGTTGGGTGTAGGTTCACTTTTCTTTCCTTCCAGAGTTCTTCCTCATTCTCCCACATTCAATGATCTATTTCTTGACAGTCCCCAGAAACAACTGCACCCAGCTTCTTATGAGAGGTCAAGGTGGAGATGTAGCACTCCCATATATCCATGTCTGGGCACATTACTGAAATAGTTCCATCCAATATTTCTATTTCCATCAAATATTTCCATTTGCCTCACTAAATGGGAATATGCACTAAACAGGACATTATTCATACAGCTAACATTTGTTTCCACTATCCAGAATTCTGCCCTCTTTCTTACAGTTAACTCTCTAGATGTTTTCTTAGGGTGGACCGCTCCTTCCCAACCTCCAGCCATGTACCTGGAATGAAGGCTGACCTCATTCCTAGCTCGAGGGATGGAGACGGCGACCTGGGCAGCTCAGAGATGTCCTAAATAAGCCCAATCTGGGCAAGCAAGGCTCAATCTAGGGTTTCATTTCAGCAATCAGGGAATCTGATTTGCTCTTTCTTGATGAATAGGAACAAAAAAGGACTAGGTACTGGAGCAGCTACAGCCATCTTGCCACGATATGAAGCCTAAAAATGGTAGAATCCAATATGTTAAACAGCATAGTGGTTTAGCACAGGGGGCAGTGAATCCTTCCCATCAAGAGCCAGACAGTAAGTATTTTAGGCTTTTCAGGCCACACAGTCTCTGTTGTAACTACCCAACTCCTGTCATTGTTGAGTGAAAGCGTCTGTTGATAATATATACATAAATGTGTGACACAGTTCCAATAAAATAAATTTTACCAAAATGGGCAGGGGCAGGATTTGGCATAGTTCCCAGTTTGCCAACCCCTGGTTTAGAACATGAGTTCTGGGAACAGAGCACACGGATTCTAATCCTGAGCCCATCACTTGCACTGGCCCGAACATGTTATATAATCTCTCTATGCCTCATTTCCTCATCTGTAAATGGAAATAATACTACCACCTACCTCATAGGCATGTTATAAGGATTAAGTGAATCAGTAAATGTAATGTGCTTAGAACAGTGCCTGGAACATTGCAGGGCTGCATGTGTTAGCCATCATCACAGTCATTACCAAAGGCACCAAGAAATGAATCCAGTTCCACATCATTTGAGCTCCAGATCAAAATGCACCGAAGCCCTTAGCCCAGCCTATTTAGTTACATGAGGTAATAAATTCCCTATTTTGCCTAAGTCAGTTTGAGCTGGATTTCTGTCCTACGACCAAAATCATCCCATCTAACTAAATGAATGAAATCAGCTCAGGGATGACGATTCACCCAACACCCACAATGTAACTTCCCTCATTTCTGCACCCACCACAGACATCACCAATCAATCACAGCATTTTCTCTCATTGAGCCCTGACAGGACCCCAAACATGTTTTTCCCCAAAACAAGACTCCAAGTGGTGTCTATCAATCAATCAGAGTCTGCATGTGAAATCAAACCTCTCTATCCCTGCTTTAGGTCATGAATTCTAAGAGTTAGTCCCCAATAATACTAATGAGCTTTGTAAACATTCTCTTAGTGTATTTCTGTGATAGAGAAAAATTGTCCAAAAGAGCTATACATTCTCAGGTGTGTGGTCTCGTTTTCTAACTGTTTACTTATGAGTTTCTATTCCATTTCAAACCCATGTGTTGTCAGTTGACTGCAGAAACACTTGAGAGCATTCTATGGTCCTTCTACCCTTACAAAGTGACTTCCTCTAAGGAAGCTGCCCAATAAACATTATGAGCATGATGAGGTCAGCAAAGGCTGCTAAAGAACAAGCTTCTCCACCGACCCAGGAAGTGATAAAATTAATAGACTTTAAAATGTACAGTGTCACTGATGCATGGAATGTCCTTAATCTACAGTGGAAAAAACAATGGCATAATTGACTTGATTTGTTCTATATTCACGGAGAGAGGGGCTTTTGAATTCAGAATGCAAATGAGCCAAAAACCTTGATACTATCTTTTTTCTTTAAAACTATAATTAGTTCATTGCTAGCAACATTCCATACTTCCTAAATTCTTAACTCACATAATAGGAATATCATTACAACCTCCCTGAAAAATTACCCTTGTATACCTTCCTCTCAGATAAATAGACCATCCCAGCCAAGCCATACTCACTCGTGCTTTAGGACTGTGTTCATGATGTTTCCTCCACCTTTCTACCTTACCCTCTTACTAAAATCAATGAAATCAGAATCACTTAGACTGTTCCTGGCTGCAAATTAAAAAAAACTCTGACCTAACTGGTTTAAAAATTATTGAAAATTTATTATACCAAACAAAAATTCTGGAGATAAGATGGCTTCAGGGATGATGACATTGGCAGCTTAAAGATACCATCAAGGACAAAAGTTCTTTTCAGCATGCTAGTATGAGGTCCTCAGTTCTCAGGCTAAATTCTTCCTGAGGTCACAGGATGGCTTCAACAGTTTAAGATATTACATCCCATCAAAAGCACAGCTAGGGCCGGGCGCGGTGGCTCACGCCTGTAATCCTAGCACTCTGGGAGGCCGAGGCAGGTGATCGCTCAAGGTCAGGAGTTTGAAACCAGCCTGAGCAAGAGTTAGACCCCATCTCTACTATAAATAGAAAGAAATTAATTGGCCAACTAAAAATATATAGAAAAAATGAGCCGGGCATGGTGGCGTGTGCCTGTAGTCCCAGCTACTTGGGAGGCTGAGGCAGAAGGATCACCTGAGCCCAGGAGTTTGAGGTTGCTGTGAGCTAGGCTGATGCCACGGCATTCACTCTAGCCTGGGCAACAGAGTGAGACTATGTCTCAAAAAAAAAAAAAAAAAAAAAAGCACAGCTAGCAGAAGCAGGGAGTCTTCTTGGCAGGCTTTGTCAATAAGGAAAACTCCAGTAAGGATCCCACCCCATCTCCTTGGCCAAAATTGTGTTGCATTCTCACTCCTAAACCAGGAACTAGAAGGAAAATTGGAATTAGCATGACTTAGACCAAGGGTCAGCAAACTTTTTCCATAAAGGACCAGACAGCAAGTGTTTTAGATTTTTTTTTGGTCCACGTGGGCTCTGTCGCAATCACTCAGCTCTGCCTGTGTAGTGCCAAAGTAGCCACAAACAATGCATAAACCAATCAGTGATTCATTCCAATAAACCTCATTTACAAAAACAGGTGGCATGCTGTTTGGCCCAGTTAGCCACCCCATGGTTTAGGCCAAACAGGATAAATTTGCGAGTCACTATGGGAAAGCACAAATGCCCAAAAAACATCAGGGTTCCTCCAGCAAAGGAGGAGAGAATGGCTTTTAGAAAGATAACCAAAAATAATCAACGGTAACATCCTTCAAGTCCTTGAGCTCAAAGCAGCAACAAATCCACTTAGGACTTCCTCTGGACATCTCCCCTAGATGCAAAATGGTTCTTGAAGTTGTCACCACCATTCTGGAAAGAGCTAGACCTTTGTCTGACCAAATCCCAAGTGGACATTTCCATTCCTTGTCATAAAATAGAAATAGGGCTTATTTTAATTTGGTGTAACTCATTTTTACTGTGTTTCAGCACCGATAGTTTGAGAAACACTGGAATTCTAAGGCAAAAATGGACCAGCAGAGAGAAAAGGCAGAGCTCGGTTCCTGATTCCAGCCCACTCCTGGGGCCTGATGATTTCCATGCACTTTGGTTCCAAAAAACACTGCTGAGTCCTTACAATGTTTCTTTTTTCATTTAAACCTGCTCGGACAATTTTATGGGCCTTGAAACTGGAGTCCTACTGCATATATTCACACCAGTCTCTAGGGGAAAAAAAGCCCTACTGGTCTTCATCCTAGTTTCCCCCAAGAAGTTCTTCAAACCTGACACTCGACCTCAAACCAATCTGAAGCAGTGATGATCTTTTCATTCTCCTCTTTGGCTAGAGCTTTAATTCCAAAAATTAATAAAAAAATTTTTAAAAATTTAAATGGCTTGTTATGTAGCAAATATGTCGCAGAAAGAAATGACTGCAACAGATGAGAGAGTGAGTCACTAAAGATGTACGGAGCGCCTACTGTGTGCTCTGCTTGAGTGAACAAGGTGAGCGCATGCACAGAGGCTTGCCATGTGGTGCTCACATCATAGGGGCAGGAGAGAAACCACGAGCAAATTGAAAGAACAAGATAGTGTCAAGGGAGTGATACATGCAAGGAAGGAAATTATATATGACAAGGAAAACAGACCAGCCACTCAGAACTACCAGATAAGGCAGGGAGGAAGATGAGGCCAGAAGACAGTCTGATAATTATGATCAATATCATTTATTAAGGGTTTACTTTGTGCTAGGCACTGCTAAGTATTTTAAATACCCTCACAACAAACCTATGAGATGGTGTTATTATTCCCATTTTACAGATGGGGAAGTTAAGTTCAAAGAGATTCCTAACTTGCCCAAAATAACAGCTAGGAAGACAAGAAGGCAGGGCATGAATCTAAATCTATCTTACTCCAAAATCCATGCTCTGAACCACCCATGGAGAGTCATAAAACAACAAGGTGAGTATTCCTTTCGGTCACCCAGAGCAGTCAGACTCAGCCATTCTTTCTGCCAGGCAAACAGGACGACGAAATCTTTTCAAATACACTTTCCCTTCAAAAAATCAAATGCAAAGGCCCCCTGCTCAGTGAGGCTGGCCTGTATTTGTCAGTAGCCAAGTGCTCGGGCCACGTAAAAGCAACTGTTGCAGAAGCCACCTCACAAAATGGAACAAGGAAGAAGGTTGAATCTTATGACATTATTTCCCCAAACAGTGGCAGGGAGCGGTTGTAAAATGTCTCATAAAATCCCATCACATGTACAAATGGCTTGGACTTAAACAAGTTGAACAGCGATGGAGTCATTGAACATCTGGGCTGGATTTCCAACAGCCAGAAGAGCCCCAGGCTCAGCTCTTTTTTCACACGTGCTAACCAATCCATCACAGCCCCTGCTTTGAAGCCCTGTCCTCCCCCCCAGGCATGCCTCTCTCGCCCTCTCTCTCATTCTCTTGATAGGTTAGTGTACGTGTTTTCTAATAACAGTTTCAGGTGACTGAAGTCATCCATCTTTCTGGACCTTATAGGTAGGCAGGTTTTGGATTTAGGCCTCTATAACCAGCTCGGGGCAGATTGTTTGATGCCCAAGCAATGAACAAAGATGAATGCAAGAGCACTAGGTGTCTTGAGGTGTGCAGATTTATGGAATGGTGGCTCTAGTCCAATCAAAAAAAAATAAAACTTCCAACCCCCCTACCCTAGAATTTACAGCAATCTAAAATAACTTTTATTGACTTTACCTATACACTGTCTATGCAAATATTCTAAAGCAATTAACACTTTCAAGTACCTAAGTAAAATTAACTCTCTGCAAATACATTCATCAAAAAGTTATATTTGGCCATATCTCACTAATAATAATAAAGTGCTCAATAAACATCAGCTATAACAACCTGGCAGAAGCACGATTTAAATCTGAATCCAGAGCTCTCACCCTCAACCATTCTGCTAGACCATCCAGATGTCTATTTTGCACCTATTTCTCACTGACAGTGACTTGGGATAAATATTTTTCAAAATTATTCTGAAATTCACAGAAGACTTGTCCTCTACTAGCTTGGTGCAGGAGTAAGGTTTCCCTGTAGTTAAAAGGTGTTCCCAGCCATAAGATGTTCCAACCCATATCTCACAACTCACTCAGAGCCCTGAAGCATCTCTCCACAGGGACCCCCATCCTCTGTTTTCCTGCCCCTCATCAGATGGGCACCTCCATGGAGAGGAGAGAATATCTCAAGTTGATGGCAGAATAAGCCTAAAGTCCCACCATAGCCACCACCCAAGGGAGCAACTCTCAGTAACTGCCCTCAATGCTCAATTCTTCCCTGCAGGGTCCTGGCCCAGGTTAGGCCTCCACTGGAAACCACCTTTGCACCAGACTGGCCCAGAATCCCCAGGGCTGTAGAACTGATCAGCATCTCGCCCTTTGAGCGCCCCTGTGCCCGCCACAGCATCCCTCTCCCTGGGAAGCATGGTACCTGCAGGGCCCTAGATTGCAAAGAAAATTCTAAAAGTGAGGTGTTCCAGCTCTTCCGGGAAACAAAGTCCAGGTTTTACCTAACAGAAGATATAGGGTCCCTGGTCAGTCTAGGGAAAGTCAAACCTTGGGACATGGGAAGCACAACACTGACCACAGGCTCTGTTCATACCAGGGATTCCTAAATCGGACCAAAAACTGGAAGCTCAGCAAACTACTCAATCCAAAGCCTATGGAAATCCCCTCTGTTTATTCTGAGTTACAGTCTATCTCAGCAACCCCACCGGAGGGAAAGAGAGAGATGGGGAATTCAAATAAGAATCTAACCTTATTCTATGCGCCTTTAAGAGCCAGAATTAAAATTAGTGGAAATTGAACAAAGTCAAATTTCAACCTGATACGTGAAAGGATTTTCTCCTTCATCACAGTATCCAACCGCAGGCCAGACGTCAGAGGCAGTAAACTTCAGCCACCGCATCCTCTCATGGAGATGTCCATCAGATTGGGTGCGGGAACAACAGACAGAAGAAGGGGTCACTGTTGAGAGGTGCTTCCGGGCTCCGTGAGTGAATTGAGAGATATGAACTGGAACACTCCATGGCTGGGAAAGACAACCACCAAAATATCTTACTAGCTAAGATTTCTAGTTTCAAGCTAGAATCACTAGATGCATCAAGCCGCACGCAGAAGACTGCAGCACCAGGCAGGGATGCCGTAGAAGTAGTTTCTGTGTAGGGCAAAACAAATGAAATGTCCCTAAAGTTCCTTTATTTTAGATAAGGTCTCTATAGTTGATAGAACTTTACAAAAAGATTGATACTCTCTTCAATCCTCCCCCACACACACACACTTTGAGCAGCAGCATCTAATGTCTAAGAGCTTGGGCTTTGGAGTTGGAAAGTCTCAGCCTCTGTCACTTTACAGGCTGTGTGGCCTTCACCAGATCATTCAACCTAAGACTCGCTACCTTCATCTGTCAAGTGGCAATAATAATGGAACCTGACCCATAGAGTTGTGAGGATTACATGAAATAGTATACATAAAAAAACTTAGAATGTGGTATGAATTCAATAAACCATACTTATTAATATAGCTGGCTTCTTTGTAGTAGCCAAACACACTGCATTCATTCTTAAATCTTAAGTCTTTGCTCAAATTGTTCTCTTCTGAAAATTATGTTCATATCCCTCATCATCTTATCCATTCCACAGAGCCCAGTATGAACAGGAATCATGATTATAGACTTAGGGAAGGAAATGTAACTAGTATATTACTTGATTTTATTAAAACACAAAACTTACATTCTTTGACCCATAAATGCCACTTTTATGAATATATGCTATACAGACATACTCATATGGGTACACAAAGACATACGCTCAAAGACACTTACAGCAGCACTGTTACTGATAGCTAAGGATTGGAAACAACTGAATGCCCATCAAGGGGGGACTGAAAGATTGATATATGATACGTGCATATAAAAAAAACTCTACAGATGTTAAAAAGAGTGGAGTAACTCTACTTGTATGGAAATATAGGCAGCAGGCAAACATTTAGTGTTAAAAAAGGTGAAGAATAGTGAATATTGTAGAGTAATGTTTGTGTTTTAAAACGAGGAAGAAGAAAAATCCTATAAGCACAGAATCCCTCTGAAAGGGCATATAAAAAAACCTAGTTACCTCTGGCAAAGAAAACTGGGGTCCCAGGGTCCAAGACAGGAAAGAAGTTTTTTATTAAATATTTATGATATTTAATTTTTACCATGTATACATTTTTAATCCATTTAACTGACACAAAAGTTATTTATGTTTATTGTGTACATGTTTTGAAATACATATGCATTGTGGAATCACTAAATCAAGCTATTAACGTAAGTCTTACCTCACGTATTTACTTTTTTGTGGTGAGAATGCTTCAAATCTATTCCCTTAGCAATTTTCAAGAGTAAAATGCATTGTTATTAACCACAGTAACATGCTGTGTAGATCTCTTATATGCATTAATTGCTAAAAATTGCTTGAGGCAATTAAAAATAATTGCTCAGCTAAGATCTCCCCTCCTCCAGGAAGCTAACCCAGTCAACCCAGCCCTTGGAAGTCTCTCCTTCTCCAAGCTTCCAGGGCCCTGTGTGCTCCCTACTCTCCCACCTAATGCCTTGACCAACTACCTAGCCATGAATCCCAGTCACCCCCACTACATTGATGCTCACAGAAGCGTAACACAATGTCACAATGCCATATGGAAAATGCTGTAACAGAGGTCCACGAATTTTTTTTTTTTTTTTTGAGACAGAGTCTCACTCTGTTGTCCGGGCTAGAGTGAGTGCCATGGCGTCAGGTAGCTCACGGCAACCTCAAACTCCTGGGCTAAAGCGATCCCACTGCCTCAGCCTCCCGAGTAGCTGGGACTACAGGCATGCACCATCATGCCCGGCTAATTTTTTCTATATATTTTTAGTTGGCCAATTAATTTATTTCTATTTTTAGTAGAGACGGGGTCTCACTCTTGCTCAGGCTGGCTTTGAACTCCTGACCTTGAGCAATCCGCCCCCCTCGGCCTCCCAGAGTGCTAGGATTACAGGCGTGAGCCACCGCGCCCGGCCAAGATCCACGAATTTTGAAGTGTGGTTTCTGGAAAGCCAAAAAACCTTTGGATTAATCAACCCAGATTTAAACTGTTGATCCTTCATGCTCAAATATTTGACAGAAGCTCTAAGCCTCTAAAGACCATAAAATACATGGTGCTTCTACAGATATCAAGTCCCTCTGCCTTCCTTTATGGGCCACAAGCTCTATGAGGGCGCAGGTGATCTTCTCCCTTGCTCTAGCTGTGACTCAGAATATGTCCCTGGAGAAAGAAGACAGTTGTTAAGTTTTAGAACACAGACATGCCTGAGAGTTCGAGCTTGAAATCTGAAAGAGACTTTCGCCTGCGACAAGGCCTCTCTTGATGACAAAGTAATGAGAATGAACCAGAATCCTTTTGTGGGTTATCAGCCTCTTTGCTAAGGCCACCCTGCGACAGGCAAAATCTTCAAAGGAAGTTTTCCTGGACGATTAGCAAGTGATACCCAACCTGCCAAGTTGTTATTTTTTCTCTAAAGAGCTTGCCTGTTTCTCTCGAACTATTCTGTGAGTTTTCTTCATTTTTTAAAGGAGGAAATTCCATTATTTATTCCATTTCAATAGCTTTCTGTCTTAGTTTTCAAGTCCCCACTATTCAAATTTTCTCCCCCAATCATCCCCCAACAACTGAACACTCTCTGGCTGATTCAGACTACAAAGTTCTACAGGGTTGGGAGAGATGGGTAGAATAAGTTCACCAATCGACCTATGTGGGCGGAGGGTGTCTTCCCATCTGTAAAATACCATGGAATCCCTCTTTTTTCTAAAGTGCCCCTGCTGACCAGAGCTTGATGAGAATCTGCACATCCCAGATAAGGAGAGGCATGAAGTCGGAGGGAAGCCAGGTGGTGCTCTGGGAGTAGGGAGGAGATTGCAGCCACCCACTGATCGCCTCTTGCCTCCAGCCTCTGGTCAGAAGAGGCCTCATGGTTGCTTTGGCCTCTGCTTCGGGGGGCTGCCTCAAGAAACCAAACCCTGCTTTCAAAATGTGGCTTCCTTTAGTAAAGTATCATTTTCCAAGGATGTTCCAAGGAACATACATTCTACAGGATGTTAATAAGACTTACGCATGAAAGGGGTTTCTAGTCAAAGAGAGTGGGAAATGCTTTAATAAACCAGGTCTGGTAGGTTTATTATTGGACTCATCAGAGTCTAGATTGTATAAGCAAGTCAGAAATCTATAAGAAAGGGATTTAATATGCAGTATCACTGGTTGTTGGACCAAGGAGTCTTTCTTTGAGCAGATCCTTGAATGGCTAATATTTCTTGAAACACCTTCCCAGAATGTACAGCCATAAGAAACAACTAAAGGTCTTTTCAAATGTTTCTGTGCCAGTTACACTGATGGATTGGGAGACATGTCCTCTAAGGTCTTTGTCACCTCTTGGATTCTGTGACTAGCCGAGTATGCCAAAATATCAAGACCCGCTCTTTAGTGTTTCATTTGAACAGGGCAAGCGTTCTTTATTCAAGCCAATAAAAACAATAGTAAGAACAGCAGCAATACCAGCTAATTCACATTTTATCAAGCAGGTATCTGCCACATCCTGTACAATGTCTCCTAAAACCTTCCTCAGTGCGCCAGGAAGTGGGTTTCCCATTTTACAGACATAGAAAGTTAGACCTAAAGATGTTAAGCAGCAGCTTGCACGGCCCATGCACCTGAAGAGGGCACAGCTAAGACCCTGAGGCGAGAGCTCCTAACCAGCTTGTTACGTATAACCAGCATGTTGCTCAGTGAAACACAAGTTCCACATGAGAGTCTTGGAGGAAAAGGGAAAGTTCTGTGGTCATATGAATATGAGAATGTTCTTCCTGGGGGCATCACAATGCATTAGAATAATGGCTCCAAGAAGTCTTTCCATACTCCCTATGGGGATCAGTAGAGATCTGGACACTCTGTAGGCCATCAGTATAAAGTTCTAAATAGTTCTGACCCCGTGGTCAGAAATAATTGACCCACAGAACAGAGTACACAAAAAAGAAAGTCCAGAGAATGGAAGAGACAAGCAATCATGGCTCACAGACAGACACTGCTAGTCAGAAAATCCCCAAGGCAGAGGAAGGCTGATATATTATGTGAGGCAAAATTGCCAATTTTCTTCTAGATTTTGGGGTAGCCAAAACCTAAAACCCACAAAACAGTTAGAAGCCATCCTCTGCTTCCCTCCCTCCGCTCTCACCCATGTTGAATCTATCGGCAGACTCTCCCAGTACACACAGAGGACATGGCACTGAATTCCAGGGCCTCCGGAAAAGCTCCAGACCCCGTCCATTGATCGCCATCTTCCTGCCGATACTCCTCTAGCCCCGGCCACTATCGTCTCTTGCCCTAACCCCTGCAGCAGCCTCTGCCTGCTCTTCCCGCTCCCACTCTTGCCCCAACCACGACCTAGTCCACACACAGCACCTACAGGAAGTGCTCCTCCGCCACCATAAACCAAGATGCACCAAGTATCCGCTTAAAATCCTCCAGTTGTACTTAGAATGCAATCCAAATTCCTTGCCATGGCCTCTAAGTTCTAACTGCGTCTCCCTCTGATCATCTCATGCCACGCTTTCCTGCCACGCTCTCTTCTCTTTGTTGAATGACCCAGTCTCCTTACCACACCTGGCTTGAACTCACACCTTCCTCTGCCTGGAACACTCTTCCCCCACGTCCTCACATGACCAGCTCTCCTTCTTCTCCTTCACTTCATGGCTTCACCATGAAGGGCCTCCCTGACCTCCCACCCCACTTTCCACGGCATCGCCCCGAGTCCCCCGCTTCACAGTGCCCACGGCCACCTGAAACTCATCAGTCCCGCAGGAACACGGGCTCCATGAGAGCAGGGACTTCCCTCTTGTTCACAGCTCCTCCAGGGCACGCACTAGGAGCTCAAGGAGCATTTACTGAGTGAATGCATGGGTAGATGACCCCCGCATCCAGTGGTGGGAGGGGCTGGCAGAGTGGAGCAGCACCTGGCAGACCAGGCCCCATGGGAACCGTCTATAGCACAGAGCCCTACAGGGACACACAAGCCCACCCTGGGAACCTTCAGGGACTCTCAAGAATGATTTGGTGGCCCTCTCATAAAGTATGGCATAAAAAAAATAGGCAGCTCCATGAGGTCGGGGGACTCAGAATTATGCCATTTGGATCATCTAGTTTAATTTCACAACCAGCTTCTGAAGTCAGTGTAATCCCCTCCTCACAAAACGAGGACAGGCAGGCTTGCAGAGGTTGGGTCACTCCCTGGGCAGAGTCTGTGCCCTCCCACATTCTGCCAACCACTCTGACATCTGCCGTGTCCATTTGCCATCTTCCCAGACCCTATCTTCGGTATCATCTAGGACTGTACAAAATCCTTCCTTGAGAAGTCAACTAACAGAAAAGTACATTTTTCACACACAGCAAAGTCAACATGATGCCAGAAGTAAGAAGAAACTTACGACTACGGCATTTACTGATTTATTTTGCTCTTTTCCACCTCTGTGCCTGCCGGGGGGTGGGGCTGGGGAAGAAACATCCCTAAGAGAAGGACTGAGACTCCTGCACTCCGGTGAGACCAACACACAGCAGCTGGCATCGAATTCCAGAGCCACTGGCGACTGCGTCGGCTCAAAATTTATAACCTTTAGTTTTCCTGCCTCCTCTTAATGTGATTTTTTCCCTGCAATGATATCTCTGAATGATGAATAATTGACATAATATTCAACACGTATGAAGACCGATGTGATCGCGAGGCTATCAATCTATCCGTTTTAATGCTGCCTTTGCTCACATCCCTGATGGGCCCAGAGATGGATGGGGGGCGGGGGAGGCCCTACCGAGCCTGGGGATAAAGGTGACAGAACAGCCTCAAATTACAGTGTTTTCAGGATTGTTGGGGGGTGGGGTGAAGAACTTGGACTCAGTGGCACCTTGTTAAGACTCCCTGGGGAGCCACTAGTCAGGCAGAAAGGCAGAGCCCAGTGATGAATGGACTTCTCATGCCTTTATTTCTTAGTGTCTTTCTCTTCTCAGCCATCAGATGACTGAAAAAAACACAGATGCAGAAACACAGATATAAAGATAATATACACACCCAGATACATGCACACAGAAGCAGATATATGCATGCATTCTCTCTGTCTCACACACACACACACACCCTGACCTTGGCAAAAGTCTGCTTGATTTTTAGAAGGCCTGCTAGGTCCCTGGTTAGGTTAAAAAATAAGCAAAATGAGTACAGGTTAGGTTTTGTCTTTGGAATAAGAAAGATAGAGAGAATCTCCCAAATTTGGGAAACATGATATTTTCAGTGAATTCTGGGTGAATACAAATAAATTCCTCAAAACTAAGTAAATTTGGTCCCTTTTAACTCTTAGGAATCATGAGACCAACTCAAAGATGAGTATGTGTTATAATTTTAGGAAGTTTCTCAGCTTGCTTTTATGAATACGACCCCATTTAACCTATTTGATTAGTAGCAATGATAATAAAAAGCCTTTTAGCAGTGAGAAGACCAATATCTATGAATACAAAATGTTGAGGTTACTGTTACAATAATTATTCTGTTCCATAAACTTTATTTAACATTTCTAGTATCCCTATAAAATCCATTCCCCCAAGGGCCAAAATAACTCCAACCCCATGTTTCTAACTACAATTTTGCCACTTGGTATTCTATGGCCTTGAACTTCTCAATTAGTCGCAAAGTGATAAAATTCCTTTAAAATAATGATGAATATGATATAGATTCATCTGATACAATTTCAAAATATTAAGAATCTTAGTCATTAGGGCAGAATTGACAGATAACATTAACAGGACTTATTTGTCCCAGACACTGTACGCACAGCTTTTCATTCATTGTCTCTTATAATCTTCATATTATGCCATAACGGGTGCTGTTAACCCTACTTTATAGATGAAAAAAGTGACGTTAAGAAATATTAAATTGTCTTGTATTAGGTTAATTCTGTTCTGTGACAGAACAGAGTTTAGATCTTGCTCCCTGTTTTAGTTCATTTTCTGCTGCTATAAGTGATACCTGAGACCTGGGTAATTTATAAAGAAAAAAATTTATAGGAGTCTCAGCTTCTATAGTTCTAGAGGCTGGAAAGCCCAAGAGCCTGGTGCTGGCATCTGGTGAGGACCCTCTTGCTGTATTATAACATGGCAGAGAACATCACATGGCGAGAAGGCAAGAGTATCAGCTCAGGTCTCTCTTCCTCCTCTTATGCAACCACTGGTCCCATCATGAAGGCCCCACCCTCATGATCTTATCTAATCCTAATTACTTCCCAAAGGCCCCACACCTCCAATTAACATGAATTTGGAGATTAAGTTTCCAACACATGAAACTTAGGGGACGCATTCAAACCACAGCATTCTACCCTTGGCACTCGAAATTCATGTCCTTCTCACACGCAAAATATATTCAATCCATCCCGATAGCCCGAAGTCCTAACTCACTCCAGCACCAACTCAAAAGTCCAAAGTCCAGAGTCTTATCTAAATCAGATATGAGTGAGACTCAAGGTGTGATTTATCTTGAGGCAAATTTCTTCTAGCTCTGAGCCTGTGAAATATTAATTTCAAAGTATTAATATTTCCAAAATACAATGGTGAATCAGACCATTCTCATTCCAAAAGGGAGAAATAGGCCAACAAAAAGGTTAGCTGGTCTCAAGTAAGTCCAAAACGCAACAGGGCAGACAACGTAAAATCGTAAAGTTTCAGAATGATCTTTCACTCCAGTTGCCACCTCCTAGACACACTGAGACATTTGGGACCCCAATCCATCGGGCAGCCTAACTCCTGTGGTTTTTCTGGGCTCAGCCCACATTTCAGCTCTCACTGGTGGGACTGTCATGTCTGAAGCTCTCCCAGGCTGGCATCACACACTGGCAGCTCTACAGTTCTAGGGTCTTGGTACCAATCCCACTCTCATAGCTCCACTAAGCATTATCCTAGCGGAGGCTCACTGCAGTGGCTCCACCCTATGACAAGTCTCTGCCTGGGACCCCAGACTGTCTGTGATATCCTTTGAAATTTAGGTGGAGGAAGCCATACCCCTACAGCTCTTGCATTCTATGTGCCTGCAGAATTAACACTACACGGACACTGCCAAGATTTGCCACTTGTACTTTCCAGAGCAGTGGGTCGAGCCATATCTGGGGTTGCTTAGGCCACAGCTGGGGGGGTAACTAAGGAGTGCTGTTCCAGGATGCAGAGAAACAGAGACCTGAGGTGGCCCTGGGCAGTGAGTCCATGGAGAGCACTCTGGGCCACATGTTTCCCCAAAACCATTCTGCCCTCCCAGAGCTCAGGGCCAGTCATGAGAGTGGCAGCCTCAAAAATCTCTGAAATGCCTTCAAGCTCTTTCTTCCATTGTCTTGATGAATAGCCTCTGGCTTCCTTCTTCCCAGACTAGTCTCTTCAGAAAATGGTCTTTTAGCCATATCCAAACACACTTTTTCACTCTGTACATGACCAGGAGTGAATTCCAGGACCTTTGAGAGCTCGCTCATGTTTTCCCAGGACATGAACCTGAACTGACGCAGAATTACAACTGCAGCTATTTTGCCACCCGAAAGAGAGCTCATCTAAGACTTGAGGCAACACAGAGCAAGAGAAGCCACACAAGAGAGAAGCCAAGTGCTGACTACACTGTTTGAGCCCAGATCACTCAGAGCCTGAAGCTCAATCCACTCTTGAATTTTTCATTATTTATGTTTCTCTAGCGGAAACATCAATTTTTATTTACATTTCTTTGAATTATATTTTCTATTACATGCAATTTTTAAAAAAGTCCCGATACAGTCCCATTCCCACGTGCGTTCCTGGCAGTGCCCAGCAGCTCAACATAAACACGGGAGGGCACTAGAAAGGCCCATGAATTAGGACAATGGTTTGAAGAATTTGGAGCTAGAAAAGGAAGCCCTGCAGTCCTTTAGATGTACAGAGGAAATACACATAAGAAATGCATAACGTCAGGTGTGCGCGGTGGCTCACACCTGTAATCCTAGCACTGTGAGAGGCCGAGGGGAGGATCGCTCAACGTCGTGAGTTGGAAACCAGCCTGAGCAAGAGCGAGACCCCGTCTCTACTAAAAAAATAGAAAGAAATTAATTGGCCAACTAAAAATATATAGAAAAAATTAGCCGGGCATGGTGGTGCATGCCTGCAGTCCCAGCTACTCGGAGGCTGAGGCAGAAGGATCATTTGAGCCCAGGAGTTTGAGGTTGCTGTGAGCAAGGCTGATGCCATGGCACTCTAGCCCGGGCAACAGAGTGAGACTCTGTCTCAAAAAAAAAAAAAGAAAGAAAAAGAAGAAATGCATAACCCCAGAAGGCAAGGTAAGTAAGTAAAATAGCAATAGCAATATCAACAACCACTGATTGTCAACATGCATCCCACATTGTGCCATATACTGTTACAATCTCATTATGTCTTATGACAACTTATTAAAACCCCATGTAATACACAGAAACTGATTCTCAGAGAGGTTGTCAGCTGATACACAACAGTGAGGAGAAGAGATTTGATACCAGGTGTGTCTAATTTCAAAGCCCATGTGCACGAGTCCTTTGACTGTCAGATCCTCTACCTCAGAAACAGGTCCAGCAAGATAAAGCAACTGCCAAGGCCACAGGATATAGCTCTCAAGTCAAAACTGGGTTCATGTCCTAGTGATTCCTCCCTCTATCATCTTCAGCAGCTGACCCTTCTGAATCCCAGTTTCCTCACCTATGACATGGGATTCATACTGCCTGTATTGAAAAGTTTCCTTGAGGATTAAATGACAAAAAATATATAAAGCTCTTGGAACAGTTATTGACACATCCCAGGAGTTTAACACGTGCTCATCTTAGGCTACTGGTTCCTTGGTTGGATCAGCATGGTCCTGTTTTCCCCGAAGTCTCCACTCAATCCCAGCCCCTCATGACCACATTTCTGCAGAATTCCTCCCAGAGGTAAGTGCACACACGCAGCTGCCCCTGTGGGATGCACAGCAGGCGCGAGATGAAGCAAGTCCATCCTTCAGGACCTCCTGTTAATGAATTGAGCTTTTAACCAGCCTGACGCAGCCAGGCCTGGAGTTCCCAAGCTAAGCCCATTAGCATACAAAGCTCCATTTACCGATAAACGTGTGTAATTCGTCTCCAGCATGTCACTATTTTATGGCCTTTTCCTGTCTTAGGGCTCAAGTCATGAAGTTTTATGTAGTTGTGGTTTCTTATTTTCAATTGGAGGTTTAGATTGCAAGAAACAAAACATTGTTGTTTAATTAAAAATCACTCATGGTTTGCAATCCTCTGGTGCAATAAAAGGTGAAAAGAGGGTAAAAGAAAGGGAAATAGATCAACCTGGGTAAAGAAAACTGAGGCAGCTCTTACCTTGTTGAATGGGGAGAAAACCCAATCGGGTGTCTTTTCTGGGGACTAGGGCCGCCCCTGGTGTCTTCCTCAGCTACTGTGGCCGCATCTGCTGGACGAAGCAGGCAGAACTGAGTCCCTCTACTTGGCAGAGGCCAGTGGGAGAAGAAATCTGGTATCTGACATCTGTGGGTTGAGCCTTAGCCCTGGAACATACTCCTGTGTGACCTCGGTCAAGTTACCGAATTGATCTGAGTTTCACTCTTTTCTCTTGTACAATAGAGATGGTAACAGTCGCTGATTCATAAATATGAGAGGGTACTTGGTTGCAAGCAACAGAGTTCAAGTAAAAGGGGAACTCATGAGAACCTACAGAAACATAGAGGTGCACACACGGAAAGCCAGCAGGAGCCATGAGTGCCCCGAAGCCGGAGCAGTAAGACTGTCTGTCCGGATGCTGCTGCCAACAGCACAGACGGACCTTTGCATCCCCCTGCCTCTGCCCTTTGTCTCCTGGCTCCTGCTCAAAAGCATCCAACACAAGCATCTGGCAGGCTGCCCCGTCTACTGGAGGCAGGGGGAGGGAAGGCGAGGCACCCTTGAAGGTAGGACACTATCTGGGTTCCTCTTCTCCACAGAGTCACATGAAGATACAAAGGCAACACTCCTCAAAATTAAAAGCATCTATGACAACAGGATTGTTGTAAAGAGTGAGATAATGCACACAAAGCCCTCAGCAACTTGCTAGAACGTAGCAGATGGCAAATAAATGACGGCTATTATCATCGCTATAATTAGCATTATTTTTAACAACTACCACTCTGGCCAGCAGGGATGATACAGGTGGATGGTAAGAATAGACTCACTTTAGATGAATTTATGATGAGGGGTCATGGGAGACGGCAGACCTAGAAACATTCAACATATGGGCCCAACGCCTCCAAGGAATGGCACCAAGAACACCAAGGCCACTCGTGAACAACCCTTGATACCAGTGTCAGCCAGGATGCTGGGGCAAGGGAGAGGGCATCCCCGCTCTAGAGCAACACTGGTGCCCTGTGCCAGCCCCTCCCGGTCATTTTCCAGATTCCACTCTGCCCCGGGCAGACGCCACAGCTCTTCCACCGCAAGGACTTGCCTCCCGTCCCACGTGCAGGAAAGACCAATCTGCGGTCTCCTGAGGTTAACACGCAGGTTCAGCCTTGTAATATAGAAAGGACACAAGTACACCTGCATATGGTTTGCATCAAAAATACGGCCAAAATCTAAATATTAGCCCAGTGTAACTATGCAGAAAATGAAGGCTGACGTGGCAATTCTTTGTATCTCTGTGTATAAAAGGGGATTTTTTTAAAGAGCAAAATTCTCGCCCATAGGTTCAAGTCATATTAGTCGGTGGCTTAGAGCTAACATTAAAAGTGAAATAGTACCTTGAAAACTATGGTCCTGAAGTCACTCTGTTATTACAGAGGAAGAGAATCGTTCTCTTTAAAATGTGTGGTTTGAGTTGCTTCTGGCAGGCCTGAGCTGTCCTCGTGTTGCTTGGCCCTTTCTCACATCACGTTCCTGTGATGACACAGGAATGATGAACCCGAGCTCTCAGACGGCTCGAAAGGGCCTCTGCAGTACCTCTCCCCCAGCCCCCCAAAATGAAGTTATATTCGGTATTGCGTAAAATTTAAAGAAATAAAAAATTAGTATTGAGTTTAAGGTTACTATAATCTAGAGCATATAATTTAGAGATAGCTGACTCCACTAAGTGTCCAACCTGTCCTGATATATTCAGGTTGTAATCCAAGTTGTGATAATGATGATACTAAATTATAGATATTAATCAGAATTTGGTTAAGAGTTAATGCACAGGGTAGTCATTCCTTCATCCAAACATTTTCTATTTCACATCTGCTGTGTGCCAAGGACCCCCGAGTTCTAGGGATCCGATAAACAGCAAAGGTAGCCAGGGACCTGGGGGGCAGGGCGGGTTCCAGGCTAACAGAAGAAAGAGATGACGACTGTCTAAAGAAACACAAAGTAGTACGTTATCAGTGCCATTAGAGGAGAGCTGGAGGTACCCAGGTGAGAGAAAGGCTTCTCTGAGAGGTATAACAGACAAGCTGAGACCTGAAGAATGCGAGTTGGCACCTAGGTTGGGGGCGGGCAGACAGGAGGCTATATGTCAGGCAGTCATCCAACCTCGCTTATCCTCACTCCTTCCTAGGAAGTCAAAGGTCCCCAAACATCATCATCAGTAACAGTCTGGGAGGTATAGGGATGCCTAGGCTCACCAGTGATGTGCCAACCACCTAAAGGACAAAAATTCTCAAACTGAAGCACCATTGTTTAAGTCTCTATGGAAAGACAATGAAGCTTATACAAATGAGTTTAGAGCCTGGTTCATCCCTGTCCTCAATAAGACCCAACTTAATTTTGAAAATAAGACAGATCCATAAAGTGTTTAAAAAAAATCTAGGCTGCTCCAGGCAACAGAAGTATATTCTTTTATTCATTGAGCAAATATTTTTTTTAAGCAATTATGGACTCAACAATGTATGGGAAACAAAAATGACTAAGACCCTTGAATTACCATGATGAGTCAAGATAGAGTGTTCAATGGGTCTTAAGGCGGGTAGAAATTGGATTGGTGGGGAAGAAATACAGCCTGGTGAGACAACACGGAGGGACTAAGTCAGAGAAAAGGGACAGATGTCTGTACGGGCAGCAAGCAATCCAGCTCGGTTGTAGCCACAGGTTGATCAAGTTGGCCGTCTCCCACCCGCCCTGCACCCGAGGTCGACAGTAGCCCATTTCCACACTGCTCATCTCCGATCCCAGAAAACTTTCTCACGGTTCTCCAGGCAGCCATTCTCAATAAATTAAAGGAACGCTGTCCAGGGAAATGGTGACACCACTAACAGAAACAGTAGAGGAAAGAGAACTGAGAAATGGAAGAGGAAGAGGTTGATTCGATTTGGTCAGGACGTGTCTAGGGGCAAGCTAGAAAAATTCAGCAAGACCTATTAACCTAAGTGTCATCCTCTAAAGGTGTTTCTAGGTCAACATTCACACAATTGAGCCCTCGTTCTTAGAGAAAACAGCAAGCCCAGGCTATTTTGGATATATACAAATAAGCTCTTCAGTGAGGCAGCTACATAACTGTGGCAGCAATTGAGCGAATGCAGAGTCTGCTAATGGACTGGATCAGGGTTGTTCAAGCTTCAGTCATTCATTCATATAACTGATTAGTGAGTATAAAAGAGGTGTTGA
>CAUYRT010021988.1:0-10628 GCA_963574885.1 Lepilemur ruficaudatus
CTGTAGTCCCAGCTACTCAGGAGGCTGAGGCAGAAGGATCGCTTGAGCCCAGGAGTTTGAGGTTGCTGTGAGCTAGGCTGACGTCATGGCACTCTAGCCTGGGCAACAGAGTGAGACTCTGTCTCAAAAAAAAAAAAAAAAATTAGGCCAGGTGTGGTGGCTCATACCTATAGTCACAGCACTTTGGGAGGCCAAGGTAGGGGGCTCGCTTGAGACCAGGAGTTCAAGACCAGCCTGGGCAACAGAGCAAGACCCTGTCTCTACAGAAAATAAAAAAATTTGCCAGGCACAGTGGCGCATGCCTGTATTCTCAGCTACCTGGGAGGCTGAGGTGGGAGGGTCACTTGAGCCCCGATGTTCAAGGTTGTAGTGAGCTACAGTTGGGCCACTGTACTCCTGCCTGGGTGACAGAGCAAGACCCTGTCTCTTAAAAAAAAAAAAAAGTTTTTAAAAATTGTCAAGTTTAGAAAAAATATTTTTTATAAATTTAGTGTAGCCTAAGTGTACAGTGTTCATAAAGTCACAGTAGTGTATAGTAACATCCTAGGCTTCACAGTCACTCACTAACTCACAGACTTGCCCAGAGCAATTTCCTGTCCTGTAAGTTCCATTCATGGTAAATGCCCTACACAGGGGTACCATTTTTTATCTTTTACACTGCATCTTTACTGTGCCTTTTAATGTTTAGATATGTTTAGATACACAAATACTTACCACTGCGTTACAATTACCTACAGTATTCAGCACAGTAACATGCTGTACAGGTTTGTAGCCTGGACAATAGGCTGCACCAAAGAACCTAGGCTATCCGGTCTAGGTGTGTGCAAGCACACTCTACAATATTTGCCCCAGGACAAAATCACCTAACCACACATTTCTCAGAAAGTATCCCTGTCACTAAGAAATGTACAACTGTAATTTATAAGAGTTATGTAAGTGTTCAGAAAGGTGGTATCTGTTCATCCAGACAACTTAAATACCTAAAAAGAAACGGGGTAGGGTGGAAGGAGCAGGCAGATGAACTCTGGGGGCCCCTCATCTAGAAACTAGAACTGCATGTTCGAGAGAGTGATGAGTTCATGGGTATTTACTGTATTATTTGAAATTCATAAGTGAATAAAAGTCATGCATAAACCAGGGATGAGAGTACATTTTGAATAAGGAATATGATTAATCCAATTCTGTGTACCTAGAGTCCAAAATTAAAATGGAATATTTTAAGATATTTGAGTTTGTAGACAGCATAAACATTACTCAAAAATCCCTTTAAAAGTGACTGCAAATTTTTGCTAAACTTGTAAGAATGGTAAGCTGGATTTAAAAGCCTGGAGAAGAATGGGTTACCATATGAAAAGGACTCTTCATAGTTAAAAAAAATAAAAAAACAAATATCAATAATTTCGTATGATTCGACCTGTTTAATTTGTAATTTTAATAAATTTAAAATCATTTTTAAAACAAAAATAAACTTTCTGAATAGTCTTTTCTGCATGTAAAAATTATCTGAGTTCACCAAAAACTTCCTAACAGATGGTCTCTTTCTATCAAACACAGGGGACCATCTGCAAGTACTGCTTGATTTGATTTGGGTTAATAAAACCTTTATTTATTTTGGAATCTCGATGACCTAGATCTCTTTAAAACCATTAATTTGTTCCTCCGGCTACTAGAAAGGATATAGACCTTGGTTAAAACCTTGTCTACCACTTAGCAGCTGGTGGCTCTAGGCACATCTTTAATCTTATAACCTCGATTTTCTTTTCTTTAAAATGGCAATTAATTATACCTTGCAGAGCTGTAAGCATTAGGGGTAATGTATGTAAAGGACCAGCACGGGCTCAATCAATGGCACTATTATTGTCACAAGTGTACATAAAGCTAAACAAAACATTTTGAGCCTTCAGGAGAGAACATCCTGTCTCAGCGCACAAGCCCGCTCTCCTGCCCTCCAAATGCTCCACCCGTTCTGGGGACCCAACCAGAAAGTCTCTCGCTCTCCTTCACTATCTCCACCTATTTCCGTCTACCCTGAATTTTATTCAGTTATTTCTTGTCTTACTCCCCCTTTTTCCCCTTCTCTCATCCCAATACAGAGTCTTACGGATGATCTCCACGAAACGGGAATCCGGGAAACGTGGCTATGGAGGCTCCCGCGAGCCTGAGCGCTCAGCCTGCACCTGGCGAGGACATCCATGCAAAGCTTAAGAGTGTCCCAACTGGACTTGTGTCCAGAATGATTAACTCCGGCCACCGAGAGGAAAACCCAGGCAAGGGACACAAGACAGGATGATACTTTCACAGTCCGCACAGAAGACAGTGAAGATGGGAACGAAATGGGGCTGAATGGAAAGGAGGCGCGGTGCTGAGACATCTGGGGAGGGGCATAGGAACTGGGAGATGTAAGGAGGAGGTGAGAGAAGAGAGGTTGGGGCGTTAATCTGGGATTTCCTTTTTTTAAGCAGAAGAGTACGAACAGCTGGTGTTAGACATGTCCCTGACGTTGAGGTGTTTTCAGAACACTCAGGGCAAGATGTCTGGGAAGTGGGTGGAGAGGTAAGCCCTCTATTCTAAGGCTGATTTGGGAAATCAAGGCAATGACCTGGGAAAGAGCATCCATCCGGCAGTGCTGGCCACTTGCCTCTTGTATAACGTGAGCCACAAATAACAAGCCACACACGTGGTCTTCAATTTCCTAGCAACCGCATTAAAAAGGTGAAAATAATTTAACTAATATAATTAACCCAAAATAGCCAAAAAGGAGAGGAGCCACAAAGACCTGGGAAGAGCACTCATAAAAACATTTGATTTTGATTAAGACATATATTTTCTTTACGGCACACAAGTGAAAAACAGGTTACTCACTGTTTCTGAAGACGAAGACGGTCTCTGTAAATTCTCACCTTGTACCCAAATGCTCTCTGTCACAAATGCTATGTGCTCTGCTTCAAGTATAAAAGGAGAAACAAGAAAGAGGGCCCATTTGTTCAGGTCTTCAATGGACTGTGCAGAGAGAAAGAAACATACAGAGGATTGAGTGTCACTTCAAAACACCACTGCCATGTGTCTCAGCCTCGTCTGTGATATACCTCCTCTGTAATTCCAGGTAAGGTCTAAAGAAGCTTATCTGAAGCTCTTCTACAGACCACACGAAACCTGTGTTCCTTGTCTAACTGTGACTGTTCAAATAGCTGCAAAAGCCCCTCTATGGCTCTTGACAGCTTCAGCATCCCTAGAGCTTTGTTTTCAAACAATCAACTCTGAAAGTGGGCTTCTCCCCACCATTCCTTACACTTAGGGTGTAGGAGCTTTCCAAATCACAACTTGGAAGCTCATCTAAAGATGAAGAGGCCAGGAAGTGCATGCCCACCTACAGAAGCCTTAAGGGCTCTTCCCTCATTCCCTGCAGCCTCAAAGCAAGGGGTCTGAGGCAATTCCTTACCCAGAATGAAGTAAACACTGCTCCTCTCCCTGGGATCTGAGAAGTGTGCCAGCCTCCAGGTACTATACAATCGCCAAACCCAGACCGAGAAGCTATTTCAGGGATAGGCATTTGCCATATGCAGAGAAGCAATCAAACATATTTTAATGGGAAGGTAAACTTCAGTCAAGAGAGATTTTACTTTTTATAAAAGCAGATTAGAATCAAGATAGGTTGACAGATCAGATATACCCAATTATCTCTGTTCTCCTTCCTGAAATCTCTCTAAAAAATATAAAACGGAAATTGGTTTTAAAAGGCTGTAACTCACCAAAAACAGAGCATACCCAGAGCAGAAAAAGCTGAAGTCTAAGGCTGGAGTGGGAGGAGCCTCATCACCCCAAAGAAAGGCATCTGGAACGCCCCACTGTGTCTCTCACTAGTTCAAGTCTGCCCTTGCCTAGCAACCTGGCACATACTGGTGCTTGATAAAAACCTGTTAAACTAATGAATGAAAATTTAGTGGGGGGGACTCCCCTCCATGGGTAAACATAATTATCAACATAGCAGTTACAAACAAAAAAAGGCTCTCCACTTTATTCAAACACTGAATGTATGTAATACACAGATAAAAAGCTTAAACTTTCCAGTTTGTATAAACTGTCTTTGGTTATACTTATCAATTTGTTGTGGGACCTTCAATTATATAAACATACACATTCATTATTTATTAATTTCATTTAAAATGTATAAAATATGGAGACAACGAAGGCATGAGATTCAGCTGTGTGGTTACCTCTGCCCAGGTAGGTTGACAATAAGGTATCCATCAGCCCAGTGATATTTAAATCCTAAAGTAACAGTAGCTAATCACAAATAAACTGTCAAATTTTCCAACTGCAGGCCTTAAACCCAATAACTATTAAACACTCTTTCATTCATTTGAGATACTGAGTGGCTATTTCAGGCCAAGCTGCTAAGCTAAACAGACCCAGTTCCTAGTGAGAAAAAGATAAAAACTAGAAGAACTGTGATGTAAAGCCTATGGGGACACAGAGCAAGGCGGTCCCACCTAGTCTGGATAACTGGGGAACGTATGCCTGACGCGGTGACAGCTCAGCAAAGCTCTGGGGTGAGGAAAGCTAACTGTACGGCAAGTTCCAGAATCCCTGAAAGCACTGGGCATTTCCTGCTTGGGGCTGCAGGTAGACAAGAGCTGAAAAGCACTAGTTAGCGTAGTTAACAGAAGACCGATAAAGTCATGAAAATGCTCAAAAGCATTTGAGTCCAAGAAATTAAATAAGACATTTAAACTCAATGTTTTTATATGTTTAAAATTTCTACTCTGACCTAAAACCCTAATGGTTACTTTTTAAATTAACTGATCTAATTTGAAAACCATTACAACAGAAAAGCCCACCTCTCAATTTTTCTTCATTTTAGGTTATCTTTCTCAATCAGGTTCATTAAGCCCTAATGCTCTAAGGCTGCGGTCCCCAAACTGAGGGCCTCAGTCCAATACTGGTCCGTGGCCTATTAGGAACTGGGACGAACAGCAGGAGGTCAGCAGCAAGCGATTTGACTGCACAATAAATGTCATGCGCTTGAATTATCCCGAAATCATCTCCCCACCCCCGAGCCTTGGGAAAACTGTCTTTCATGAAACGGGTCCTTGGTGCCAAAAAGGGCGGTTGGGGACCACTCTTCTAGGGCACTCATTGTTATATAAGGAAACCCAGAAATAAATCCCCACATCTATAGTGAATTTATCCTCAACAAAAGTGTTAAGACCGTACATTGGGGAAAGGACAGTCTCTTCAATAAACAGTGCTAGGAAACTGGATATCCATATGCAAAAGAATGAAACTAGACCTTTATCTCTCACCATAGACAAAAATCAAATAAAATGGATTAAAGAAAAATCTAAAACCTGGAATTATGAAACTATTAAAGAAAACATTGGGGAAATGCTTTAGGACATTGGTCTAGGCAAGGACTTCTTGAGCAATACCCCCAAAGCACAGGCAACCAAAGCAAAATTGGACAAACGGGGTCACATCAAGCTAAAAATCTTCTGCACAGCAAAGGAAACAATCAACAAAGTGAAGAGACAACCCACAGAATGGGAGAAAATATTTGCTAACTACCCATCTGACAAGGGATTAATAACTAGAATATACAAGGAACTCCAACAACTCAGAAAAAAAATAAAATAATCTGATTAAAAAATGAGCAAAGGATCTGAATATACATTTCTCAAAAGCAGACACACAAATGGCCAACAGGTATATGAAAATATGCTCAACATTATTAGTCATCAGAGAAACGCAAATCAAAACTACAATGAGATACCATCTCACCCCAGTTAAAATGGCTTTTATCAAAAAGGCAATAAAGTATGCCGGCAAGGATGTGGGGAAAGGAAAACACTCCTACACTGCTGATGGGAATGTAAACTAATGCAACCACTTTGGAGACCAGTATGGAGGTACCTCAAAAACTAAAAATAGAACTACCATTGTATGTAAAAAATGAACTTCTCCCCCTTGTAGCTAGGTGGTAATATTAAACAGTTATGCACCTTCCTTGGGAGAAGTGAGAAAACAGTCATTTATTTTCAATGTGTTATATATGTACAGTATACTGTACTAACAAGAAAGAGTATTTTTTAGTTGCTAGCAGCACAATTTTATCCCATGCCTAAGCATAGCCTCAATGAAATGCTCAAACCTGAGATAAGATTTGAATTCCCACACGAGTGTTACAGTTTGCCGTACATAGAAAATCTCATTTTAATTCGAAAAGTGGGCCAACTTTCCAGAAGGAAGAGGAAAGGGCAAGAACCCAACTAAAAGCAAAACACTTAAATGTTAATGAAAACAATGTTAGCGATGTCCATGAAAATTTGCACAGAACTGCACTGTGAAGTCAAGCCCATTTCCAAAAATAGCTGAATGGAAAGAACTATTGTTCCCCTTTACACCGAGGCAACGGAGTTTTTACAGAGATTAAAGGACCAGCACAAGCCACAGCTGAGCATACAGCCACCAGGCTAAGTATTGGGCCAAAAAACAAAGGCTGAGTGTCAACCGAAATGTAAAACATGCAAAAATGCAAAATGTAAAAGATGCAAAAGTAGGTCCGCCGGGTGACCTACTTGGCAAACGATGTAACCGACAGATGGAGAGGTTTTTGTCACTTTGAGTATAACAGAAAGCCAAGCACTGAGCTTGCTTTCCAGGTTCAGGTTCCACCAAACGCCAACCCAGGTGGGCGCTGCTCCTGGCGTCCAGGTGCTAATCCCCAACGCACAGGGAACGCAAGAGCCCCGCGTCTGACCCTCACCCTGGCACGCCCAATAGAGGCGACCAGGTCCCCAGGCAGAGTCCCGCATCTCCGCCCCCCGGGCACCCGCCCGCGCCGGGACCCCAGGCCGGGCGCCACTTCCGGCTCGCCGCGCCCGCCCCCGGCCCGCCCACCTGGCTCTCGCCGACGCAGAAGACGCGGCCGCCGCGGCTCAGGCACACGCGGGCGCCGGTGGGCTGCGCGGCGGCGCCGCAGAAGGTGAAGGAGCAGCGCGAGGCGCGCAGCCGCCGCACCGTGGCGCGCACGAGCGCGGCCGGCCGGCGCCCCCAGCGCGCCCACAGGTACAGGTAGCACAGCGTGATGAGCATGGCCGGCGCCCGGGCGCCGCCCGGGCCGCTCTCGCCGCCGGCCGCCCGCCCGCAGGCCGGAAGAGACGCGCCGCCCCGCCCCGGCCGGGGAGGGCTGCGCGGGGGTGGGGAGCGGGCCGTGCGGGCGGAGGGAGAGGGGAGGCCGGGACGGGGGTGGTGGCGGCGGGGACGAGAGGCTGCAGCGGGAGGCGCTCGCGGTGCGGGAAGCCGCCGCGCCGGGGCTGGGCGACCGGGAGGACGAGGGACTGTGCGCGGGGCGGGGCGGGGCGGCGAGAGGCCGCGCCGAGACTGCGGTGTGCGGTGGGGTGGGGGACGGGCCGGAGGAGGCGTTGGAGGCCGCGCTGGGGTGGGGGCTTGGTGAGGCGGGGAATGGAGGGGACCCGGGGAGGCCGCAGGGGAGCGGGGTGGGGCAGCGGGATGCGTAGGTTGTGGGCGTGGAGGTTAAGTGCGGAGGCTGCCCGCCCTGCTGCGGCCGGAGGCCGGCCTCCCTCCTGGGGGCGGGCTGGGAGGCGGGCTGAGGAACCGACTGTGCGTGTGTTCACTAGGGCAACAGCCAGCATTTGTTAGCACGGTTCTGGGATCACACCCAGTCCAGCTGGGAAAATAAGGTGAGGCTGTCTTTATTAAATTACACTAGGTCTTCATGCACCATACGTTTTAAAGTAAATTACATAAATTCACACAATGCAGTAATTTTCTTAATAAGGGCAGGAAACATAAGGTGAAAGCAGATCAGCGGTGCCAATAAGGCTGCGTATGGTGTTTTTGCAACATGTGGACCTCCAATTTGTGAGCATCCTGAGACCAGTGGAAAAAGAAAAACATCAGCTATGACCCTGAGGGTTCTTGTCCCCAAGGGAAGCATAATTATTCCTGACACTAATAGATTTCTCCCATGGATCCTCATTTCTTTAAAAGGCACCGTGTAAAGAACAACGTCCTCAACAACCCTGAAGCACAGCAAAGAATTCCATGGAGTTGCTTCCTATTCTGGCCCCTGACATAAGCAGATAGCATGATGCAGTAAAAGCCATCAGGTACACCACTCCCAAGTCTTCCTTAATCCAAGGATAGATTTTTAAAGTACTCTAGCTACTTATTCACCTGCTTTAAAATAGCAGTATAGAATACCCACTCTCAGAACTTCAGACTTCTAGTCAGATATCATAGTAAATTCTCCCCAGTGCACATAGCAACAATAGATTTATAAAGACAGTGTCTAAAAAGAAATAACTGGAGGCCAGGCGCAGTGGCTCACGCCTGTAATCCTAGCACTCTGGGAGGCCGAGGCGGGTGGACTGCTCAAGGTCAGGAGTTCGAAACCAGCCTGAGCAAGAGTGAGACCCCATCTCTACTAAAAATAGAAAGAAATTAATTGGCCAACTGAAAATATATAGAAAAAATTAGCCGGGCATGGTGGCGCATGCCTGTAGTCCCAGCTACTCGGGAGGCTGAGGCAGGAGGATCGCTTGAACCCAGGAGTTTGAGGTTGCTGTGAGCTACGCTGACGCCATGGCACTCTAGCCTGGGCAACAGAGTGAGACTCTGTCTCAAAAAATAAATAAATAAATAAATAACTGGGCTCGAAAACAAGATAAGCATTGACACGGCCCAGAAAGAGAAGAAAGACAGTAAGTGATGAACAGGACTAAAGCTGCATCCTGCACTTCCCTGCGGGACAGTGGCAGCTAGGAAGTAGGTTCTGTCAGGTAACAAAACCTACAATTGTGTCACTGGAGAAAGAAATGAACAGGTACCCTGTGTGAAGAGGCTCAGCCCCTCTATGATAACACAGGGTTCCAAGTCAGGAATTAGAAAATGAAAAGTGCTCAACAAAGTGATAAATCCTAAATGTTTTACTGTACAAACACTTAAGCTTTCACATAGCCTTCTTGAAGTTTGCTGAATTATGGCTACAAGGACCACTCCCCATCCCCGCTAAGTATGGAGAGGTCATCTCTTCTACCTGAAGGTCACCAGCATCTCCAGTTTTCCCAAGGTCCTTAAGGGCTTTGCAACCTTGCCTTCCCACAGACACCATAACTCCATCTGGCCAATGGGAATTTTCCAAGTTTACCCTTAGGTGTTTCCAAATGTCATGGTCTCAGAATACGCCATGGGAAAATTACATTTTGGGGTCAATCCTTTACACCAATTCTAGGTTATTAAGAATGGGGACCACCATGGTTCAACATGAACTGCCCCTTGCATTAAAAAGCACTGATGTCATTCATGCCTGGGAAAGGAAGGGAGGGAGGAAGATATAATACAAGGAGGGAAGTAAAAGAAATTGAACAGTCACACAAGTTGTTTATGATCCCTCCCTAAAATGATTTCATTTTTCTTTTATTTTTTTCACTTCCCCAAAATATGAAGCATAATTTCATTTTTCAAAGAGTCAAGGATGGAGTTTAGCTTCGTCATCCCGAGATAGCAAAGGAATAGGGGAAGGATGCAAAAATAATACATCAAGGGATCGTACCAGGTATGCCCCTGATCCTCATCCTAGAGTCCCTCACTACTCAGAAGTGTGGTCATTAGACCAGCAGCACCGGCTTCACCTGAGAGCTCACTAGATATCCCAGGCCCCAATCAACCCAAAATCAGCCTCTACGTTTTAACAAAATCCCCAGGTGATTCACAAACACATTAAGGTTTGAGAAGCACTGCTGAACTCCACCCCTGCTATTACCTGGGCCTGGGTTGCTGTAGACTCTTGTTAGAGACTCTGTCCAAACTAATATGGAAATGAAGAGCACAGACTGGGAATTTAAAAGCAAGACTTTGTCATTTATAAGAACATCACCGTCACCACGGAAAGGAAGGAGAGCACATCAGTAACCCATCAAAATGATGGGCTTTCTACAGGAATAGTTCCGCATAGACTCAAAAAGTCTCCAGTCTCCTGCCCTTAGGAAGACATGCCCTGGAAATAATGGTTTGGGACAAAGTAGAGTGTTTACCAAAAGAATGTCACTACTGGGAGGAAGCTGTCCTACTCCCCATTTAATAGCTGATGAATCCCCAGCAGGAGCCTATTATACCAACACAGACTCAGAGCATTCAGGCCTCCCCTCAGTCAAATGGCCAGAGCTCAGAAGGATGGTTTGTTTTTGAAATAAAGAATCCCAGTGTATTTGGAAGCATTGAGTAGATGCTGAAATTTAACTGTAAGCAATTCATTCTTAGCAGTTAAAGTACATAGTCTCTGTTTTATGAATTAAAGAATCCACTCCCTCCCGAACAGTGCTGGAGTACTAAAAACATAGATTAAGTTTTTGCATTTAAAATGCTATCCAGCGTCCCAAGTATAACTGTTTGAAAATGTACCCTCAAGGCCGGGCACTGTGGCTCACGCCTGTAATCCTAGCACTCTGGGAGGCCGAGGCAGGTGGATTGCTCAAGGTCAGGAGTTCAAAACCAGCCTGAGCAAGAGCGAGACCCCGTCTCTACTAAAAATAGAAAGAAATTAATTGGACAACTAAAAATATATAGAAAATATTAGCCGGGCATGGTGGCACATGCCTGTAGTCCCA